>JAVFHW010076230.1:17915-33490 GCA_032159205.1 Eurystomus glaucurus suahelicus
CCTGCATCCATTGTGGCAGTGCTGCCCTGTCAGCATGCTAAGTAATTGAAAAATTGTTGTGTGATGGAAGATCAATACAACTCTAACAAGAAACAAATATGATCTAGTACTGAAAGCAAGCAAATAAACAAATTTAGCAATTGTGATTATCTCTTGAAGACACACAGGCATCGATTGGTATTTCATGGGTTCATTTCTTTAGTAGTAATGGCAATCAATTGGTTTTCAATTGTTCATATTTTGAAAGTACTATTTCTTCTGGCAGGACCAGTCTGGAGAGATAAGTGAAGTTGTTGAATTTTTTACCTGAAAGCCATCTATTGTCTATTTTTAATTAAAACAGCTAATGGTCTTTATTGATTCCTTAAATGTGCTATACTAGATAAACCTCTTGTACTTATCCTTAGTTATTTATGTTTAAGCATTTTAGAGCTTCACTAAATGCTTTCACAGAGATTATTGGGGGGGCAGAGAAGATCAGCAAAAGTATAATAAATTACTTCATTTCTATGAATATTTTAAATGTACATTCAAATACAGAAAGAGGTAGGCTTAAGACCAGCCTTTCAGTGTTTTTACTTGCAAAACACTGGAAGGCACCACCATCCAGCCAATAGCCTTCTTCTGTGAAGTCACACTTGTATAAGAAAATGTAAATTCAAAAAAGCTTTAACAGTTTTATGCCATTATGTCACCTATGTTTTGGACATTATATCAGATTCACTGTTTTATGACTTCAAAAGAACATTGAACAGAGCTGTTTTTTTTTTTTTCCATTTGCCAGGAATTTACATTATCTCATGACTTAGAGACATCATAATCTTGTGTGATGCATTCAGACCAACAGCTACATTCCTTGATGAGTTAAGGTTGAGCAGTTAAAAAGCATTCTGCCTCTCTAGAAGTAGAACATAGGTGATGACACCTTTACAGGGAACATAGGATCACAAGCCAGAGTTCATTTCTAAGAATGTAAATTTTAAGTTAAATGCAAACTTCTGTATTATTTAATTCCAAGATACTTAACAATCATGTGAATTGCATTATAGCAGGTGTATTTAGAGAAAACATAAAACCAAGGCCTGGCAGAAATTGCTATAAATATTAACACTTTTCAGTCTGCTGTGTTTCCAAAAAGGATTATTATATGGGTTTAATAGTCCTGTGGAGTTTTTTCCTGCTTAATTTTGTTTTCCTCTGAGAATGGTCATATAACATATATATTATAATAGTTTTCACAGAGATAAATACAATAGTCTGGTTTCAGAAAGAAAACACAAGACATGAGATCAAATTCAATATAGGATTATTAAAAGCAATCCATGGAAAAAAGTAAAATAATTCAAATATTTTTTCTCCACACAGGATACCAACTCCTTTAGTCATTAAATTGTATCTGTTTCCTCTTAATCCTATAAGAAAGACTTGCCTCTTTGTTTAAACTTCCAATTCTTCATTGTTATTGCTACATACAAAATCCATTTTTATCTTATATCGAAACAAACCGTTTATCTTTCTAATAGCAAAAACAAATGAAGGGCAATGTAGTTACAAATACCACTGGAAGGATTTATTCTGGCATGGATTTTTTTTAGACTTCTACTGCTGAGGACACACTAGAAAATAAAATTAGGAAAGTCAGCATAAATAGACTTCCTAAATAACTTGTCTATGACCACTATGTCTAGCTCAGATTAAATCAATAAAGTCAGAGCAGAGATGAATTGTGCATGTGTACCTAGGTCTGGGGTGCCCATGTTGGGCACCAATAAATCTGTTGAGGTTTAGGTTCAATGCACCAGACTTACAACAGATGCTCTCTGTTAACCCCTTTTTCTTGCCCCCAGATAAAGGAAGAGAAAGAGGATAAGGGAGAGAGACTTACGGCCCCCTCCCAAATGGGAGAGGAAGGGAATGAGAGAGAGGCTTCTGGATTAGAAAACTAAAACAGCTTTAATGAAGAGGATAATGATAAAATGGGATATATACAAATATATACAAAACCAGTATTGAACCCAGCCTCCCCCTGATGGCAATTATGTCACCGTCACCACTGAGGCTGTGGAGCAGGCACTGGCAAAGTCCCAGACTGGGCTCAGCAGCAGATGGGAACCAGATTCAGGAGCTCAGTTCAGGAACACATGAATTGGGATCAAAGGCACGAGATGGTCCAAGAGACCCTTGTCATCCCTCGTCTTTATACTTTACATGATGTATATGAGATGGAATACTTCATTGTTCAGTTTAGGGTCACCTGTCCTGGCCGCTCCTCCCCACAGGTGTGGTCTTTCACTCTCTGCACCCCCCTGATGTGGTACACAAGAGTTAGCAGTGACCTTGGTCTGCACACCAATCCTTGGTAATAACTCCAAACATCAAGTGTTATCACTGCTAGAAGCAGACACTGTCTGCAAAAACATGCTGTTAATTTCAGAAAGTGCAGTTAGTTAGAAAAGACTTAGATGAAAAGTAAAATCACTGGATGGAATTGGTTTAGTTCTAGCTCAAACCAGGACAGGCAGCTATCACAGAATCTGATGCTGCTGTTGTCTGAACCTAAAACATTTTTTAGACTGTATTTTATTTCCCAGTCAAAAAGATAACTCCAGAAATTTAAAGCAATTGTAGGAATGCAGCATTTTCTCTTCATCTGTCAGGTAACCATGTTTCTACATTTCACAGAGAGTGAGTAACAGCATGGACTTATGAGGTACAAAGGGAGAAAAAGCCTATTCTTATAAATCTTTACTGTTATTGTACTAGCATTTATTTTAGTTGTTGTAGAGCTAGATAAGAGCCTTCTGCCTGCAGCTGAGGAAGGCCTTGGGGTCGGAAAAGCGGTGAACTGCTTGGGGACTCCTCGGGGTGGGTGACTTACCATCTGTCCCATGTGAAAGCGCTGGCCGTGTTCTGCATTAGCCAGCAAGTTACCATACATGTTGATCTGTCTTGGCCTTGGGCCAGGAGGCACTGTACCCAAGGCAGGCCAGATTGTGAGTTCGTTGCCTGTGACATAAACTTCATCTTCTGTTGCCACCAGTAGTGCAATCTAGCACAGGAGTTTGTGAAGTTGAAGACCTTCACTTGGGACTATGGCTGCAGTGAGGAACGAAGGAGGAAGCACAATCTAAAGGGAGGGAAGAAGAAAGAAAATGGACCTGAATTATGTATGTCTCTATCCGTGGAGACGTAGCATTACAGCCAACCTAAAGCAGCAGCAGTTGGCTTCTTGGGAGACCATTAACCTGTATTCCTGCTCCTACCATAATGCTTTGATCAATGAATCACTAGGCAAAAGTCCTGCACCCAGACAAAGTTCTGTTTTTTCTCTTCTCTTCTCTGACTCACAATATGTGTTCTGCTTGCAAATATACATGTAAACTAAACACATGGATGAAGCAATGGTTACCATTATCTGGTTGTCTTCAGCTGCAAGGAGAAGGAGCCACAGAAACAAATGATGAAAAGCCCCACAGAGGCAAATTAAGACATGGAGAAAAAGAAGATTGAAAGGTTGAAAAAGGAATGCACTACCAAAAGGCTGAGATAGTCTCAATATCCTACTTAGGGCAAAGTTTCTTCCTACACCTGTCTTTCTTTCAGAAGTCAGATATTTTCCCCACTTGTCATGAAAGGGATCCTCACTCATCTCCTCAGCAGCGGCAGGAAACTCAGGAAAGGTGCCAGGAAACCTGTGCTACAGCAGGACATTTCCCAGGCAGGTGTAAGATGAAAAAAACTTCTGCCTTAGAAATGCATCCTTTCACTTGCAGAAGGCTGTGCTGAAGGTTAAGGAAGGGCTAAATATCGAACTGTATCTGCTGTATTTTTTCATCCAGTCTAGGTAGTCACTCAATGATTTGGCTCACATTTTTACACGGCCATATTTTTGTAATATATTCTAGAGATCTTTCCCATATCTGCAGAGTGTATGTATATGTGAATCTGTGAATTCTGTACTTAATAAAATATTTTTTTACCCACTTTCACAGTAGCATGAACTATAAAACCTTGAAACATAAATTTGGTTTTCTGAACAGTATCTATGTGAAAAAAATAATATATTTAAGAAGACATGGTGATAATAAATATGAATGTAATGCACATGGTATAAATCACTATGACAGTTAACCTGAGTAACTAACTCTATTATGCATGGGAATATGCAGAAAACAACTTAACTTCTCCAGTGCAGAGCACTGCCATCAGAGGCTGGCTATTGACACTTGATTTTATTAATAACATTAAAATACAATTTTTATTGCAGCTTTGAAGAAGCTTCCCTAGCTAAAACAACTCAATCATTTATTCTTACAAATTAATGATTTCTTTCTTATTCTTAACACAATCTTTTCTCTGTATTGTCTCCTTTTCAGAGATATTTCTAAGTTTCACTAAGGATTGCATGTTTTGCTGGTTGCTTATCTGACATACACACATATGAAATGCCAAAGTAAGTAATATCCAGCAAGCCACACCATTCAAGTAAAAATGTGATCAAGTATCCCATGACTGGATTTAAAACCTACACATATTACAGAATAGACCTGACAGGAAAGGAAAAACTTCTGCAAAGAGCTCCAAGCTTTTTTTCAGCACAGTGATCATCAGAGACCAAATTCAGTGTTTTAGGTAGTTGAGAAAGCTGGAAAGAAGCATTGCAAGAGGTGTCCCTGTCCCTGACAGAGTCTTTCTTTAACTGCTTTTGTCTGAGACCAAGTCCAGGAAAGTTCATGATGATTGCTGTGAAGTGTATTGCAGTTTTCTCTCCTTCAGAGACCTTCAGACAAAGTCTCTGTCAAGTAATCCACTAATTAGGGATTCAGGACCTTTCATCAAGATCTATTGAATTTTCCCAAGCAAAGTATCCTCTGTGTGCATTAAATCCATAAACATATCTGAGGTTATAATGTTTGGCAACACTTCAAAAGTTCATAAATAATCCCTATCATCTGAGATTTTCAAGTTCTATGTAACACATTCCTCATGATCACTTTTATCTTTATATCTATCTACCCTTTTAACAGCTAGTATGAAAAACTAGTTTCAAACCATGTAACATTAATAACAATATTGTGACTACACAGATATAAAAATGACTTAGGTGAACTAGTCTAGATAGTAAATGAAAACAAAAGATCTTAATAATCTCGCATTTTACATTTATTAACACATAAAAAAAATTCAAAGATCTAGTTCAGATCAGAACATCATTCCATCATGTTCTTCCATGATGTTTTCATTTGCACATAAAAATTATTTTCCCCTCGTCTTTCAATATTTACCACGGTCACTATGATGATATTCACTGAGGTCTTACAGATCTTCACAGTAAAAGCCCCTTTTTGTGCAAACTACCCTGACAATGGTAAGAAACCTCTTTTTCTCTTGTTCCTCATAAACACAGATACCTATGTCACTGTAATACTAAAATAACATGCAAAAGTGTTGCTCCCACAAATTACTTGCCCATTAATTCCCAGCCTTTTTCACTGGTGATGGGATAGGAAATGAAATTTATAGCTAAAACTGCTTCTCTCAACAAATCTGAGCTTTTCACAACTTGCTTCTCTTCAAGCAGATGGTAAGCACCTGAAAGACATTATTGCTGAGGTAACTATTGTCACCTTATTTCAGAAAATAACTTTCCAGCATAATATGGTTTCCAGTATGGCCACTCACAAGTCTCTTGCAATTATTTATTTTTAGACACCATGAAAAGACTGCTCCTTCTGCAAAAAATGTGTGACTTAGAAGCCACTGGGCAGAGAGACAAGACACAGCAATACAAAACAAATGTAGTCTAAGTAAATGAACCACAATAAATTAAATAAAAAGATTAAGTTTAAGTTCATTTTTTCTTCCTTGAAAGGGATGTTTGAGCAGAGAGACTTGTTGCCAAATGTGTTCATGTTTGCGGACCTGTGTCAAACAAGTCTGGAAACTGTTTCTGAGAAACCTTGGTGGACCCATCTAATGGCATCAGAACATGATCCGTCTCCCACAACATGGCCGCTATATTCAGGAGGAGATGAACTGATCCCCTAGACTGTATTGGGACAGAACATAATCACAAAGCTGATACTATTTTATGGCAACTATAGCATGCCCCAGAGTAAGGCAATGCAGTGTGATATAACAGTATTCCAAACCGCTTAGATCAGTCAAACAAAAGCAGGCTTTTCAATCAGAATAAAAAAAAGTATATTTCTCTCTACAACCAATCATCTTTACATATTTCAGGAAGATAACCTAGCCTAACAAATTGGGATTATTCAGAGGAAAAGTAGTGCAGTGGTGAAGTGCATTTTTCAGTACTTGTCTTAGAAGCAGATCACCTAATACATTTTCCTCAAAATTCACCAGATAAAGTCAGTCTGTGAATGTCAAAAGCAGTGAAAAATTTTCCACTCTTCACCTAACAGGCTTCTCTTTGAAAAAGAAATTGAGAGGTGTGCTAGATTTTGAGTGCAGGGAATCAAGAAGCTGATATGAACACATGAAACAGAATACCTTTCCAAAAGATCAAGCACACATCATTGGGTTTGATGTGGGAAATACTGTATGAAGTTCTACAGCTTGTGTTCTGCCATAAGTCACACCAGATGATCATGAGAGTTCATTTTATTCCCAAACAACTGTGGTTTTATTGCCACCACAACAAGGCCCCTTCACACTACTCAGGCAGTGTGAAGTGCCTTTTAAGTGTGAATAAATTACATTTACTCTCACTTAAAGGGCACTTTATCCTGCCACAACAGTGTTAAAGATCTATGATTTACATTAAAACCAGCCCCCTAAATATTCTAGTTCTAGGTTGATAGACTTAACATCCAGGATGGACAGATGATGTTCCCAATCTGACATCCTACACAATGTAGACCAGAGAATTTAATTCAAAGAGTTCCTCCTTCAGCTTTGGTTAGGTAAATCATTTATACTTCAAAGACACATCTCAAGTTGAGACTTACTGAGACCAAGTGGGTTCGTCATACTTCTCACAGAGTTTTCTGCATCAGCTACCTGCCTACAACCCCGAGCCTTCAAGCTGCATTTATCCAGAATCCACTCATAACCAGAGAATTGTATTA
This sequence comes from Eurystomus glaucurus suahelicus, assembly GCA_032159205.1. Taxonomy (NCBI): domain Eukaryota; kingdom Metazoa; phylum Chordata; class Aves; order Coraciiformes; family Coraciidae; genus Eurystomus; species Eurystomus glaucurus. The sequence goes on from JAVFHW010076230.1 coordinate 25,007, forward strand.
CACATTGTCTGCTAGATGAAAAAGCTCTTTACCATCAAAGACCTCTCTGTGCGGATAACTACTGACTCTCTTCTTAACTGTTTTTTTGGTAAGTTAAATAGATTGTGCTGCCTTAGGATCTTGATACAGTGCAAGCTTCCAAGGCCTTGAACAATTTTTTTTAGACACTTCTTGGTTTTCAACATTTTTTTATAAGAAGAGCACAACAGAAATAACTGCGCACAATAATATGAAAATAATCTCTTCTATGTAATGTTACCTCCCACTTTTTGCACCTAATTCCCCCAAATTTCATGTTCCAACACTTTTATATCCAGTATTTAACCAAAATCCAAGCTTTATGGACAGAAATATGAAAAAAGAAAATGCATTATTCTCTGTTCAAAATACCCTGCTCTTTGTTATAACATCCATGCCTGGAACAGAAAAGATCATGCTGCAGAACTTATTCCAAGTGTTTAATTCCACTTCCAGGAGACCTAATCAGTGCTCTTTAAAGAGGAGTTTAAGTAAATACTCTTTATTATTCTTTATTTTTAATTTATATTTTGGGTAATACAGTTATTATTACCCAATATAGTAGAATTATTGTCATAAAAACATCAAAAAGACAACCTATTTTTAAAGTTTTGAGCATAGACAAAATGCTTCCTAAAGAGGTGTGATTCTATGTTCTGGGCAGGTGACTGGTTTTGACAACTCAGATCATATTTCAGAAATGTTGGAAAAATTCTTCTGCCCTGTACCACTGGGAGTGTTAGAAACATCCCTGAAGGATTCATTTTTACTGAGACTAAGTGAAAAAGACAGGGTAGCATCAGGTAGGGCAATTGAGACAGCCAAGGTGAAAGAAGCAATTAAGCAAGTAAAATTTCATAAATCCCTGGGCAAGGCAGCAAAATTCTGCTGGCACAGCTGGGTTTTTTAAAAGAAATTTGTTCTCTGTTTCCATATCCTGAACATGTCTGTAAGAACAATACCAGTATCACTTATCTACAATCTATGCTGGAGACATCAGCCACTCCAACACACATCAGTGAAAGAAAGAATCCGATGAATTACATCTCACAAAGACCAACTGTACTATTACAGCATAAATCTACATGTTTTTACTGGAGTGCTGGTGGCAAATCAGGCAGTAAAAATCCTTAATTATAAAATGTTTTTGGGAAACACTGATTTCACATTGTTCATCACCATCTGTCAGAGTTGCAATGGATATCATCAAAAGCAGCTGCTGTCTTATCCATTTCAGGCTCAGAGTATATTAAGAAGCCTAGAAATGTGCATTGTCTTGGCTCTGAAAACAGAGAATTTAACTTGTGTGTTTGATACTTAACTTTTCAAACCATTTCATACACAATGCTAATGGACAAGTGCTGTCTACTCCAAGTTACACGACCAATGAAAATTTATGATTGCATACAGAGGAGCTCAGAAAAAAGGGAACATTTTCAAATGAGAACATATGCCTTTATTTGCTGACACATTCTGGTGATATGAAATATTCTAGGTGGTTCTAATAACTTGCTCTATTGTTCCTTACTGCCATTTAAAGCTATAAAGCACCATATAGATATGGCTGTACTCCTTCTTCCTCTTTGTCCTCATTTTCATTACAAAGCCAATGTTTGAAGAAATGCTCTGTATTCCTTTAGGAATGTCTTTGCAGCCAGGAGGAATTGCATTTTATAGTTCTGATGGGATAATCACAAGATGATTTATCACTTTTACTAGAGGAAGGCAGGAAGGAAAGAAGAGAGTTAGTATTCATTAAGAACTGCTAAGAGATGTTGCAGTTGCTACCTTCCGTCTAAGATTAACTCCATCTCCAGACAGTGTTTCTCAACAAAATAAGTTGGAACACTGCCCCAAAGTGATCCAATTCAAGTTTTGAAGTAACTTTGCACACCGAATTAGCAGATGTACTTCAATTCTTTTGGCACATCTGAGTTTACAGTCTGGGTTTTCCTATGCCTTCCATTGAAGCACCTTTGTGTGATACCACTATGAAGCCACAGCATAACAATTTTTGTAGATACCAAGAAAAATTGGCAAAAATAAGGACAAGGCTTGGGGAGAGTGCCTGTATTTAGGCCAGAGAACAAATGTAAAGAAAAAAATAGAAAGAAAAAGCCACTGAAAAAAACCTAAAACTTTATGCAAATTGTTATGAAGCCTGAATTGCCCAAGCTTTCTCTGTGTTATTTACACCTGGTTATTTATTTGCAGTAATATTGTAGCGAAACTATTTTTAACAGTATGCTAGGCCTCTCCAGAGCATAAACCCTGCTAAGACACACTGCTCCTGGGTGGCTACAGGTGTGCTACTGCACACTGACTACAGCAGTATCCCTATGTGGTGAACATCCTGAATGAAGCCAAAGCCTGGGCTAGTTGCAGGGCAGGAGGCAGTGCTACACAAGTGGCCCACATTGTTCTCATCAGGGAGAGCCTCTCCCCCTTATTTAGTTATCAAGGAGAAGACAACATGTGAAGACCTACATTCATCACTGCTTCCTGAGTGATGGCACTTCAGTGAAAAATATGCACAGTTTGAAAAGCAACATTTAAAGTTTATTTCAAAGAAACAAGACATCGGTCAATAGCATAAGGGACAATGGAGGTCACATTAAAGACATGCCATAAAAGCAAGAACATACCAAACGTATTGTCTTTGAAATCAAAATGACAGTGGAAGCTTTTTTATTCCTCCTTTATACAACTGTCTTCAGAGTAAGGGAAACAGGGCCATGGTAGTTCTGTTTGCTGGGCTGGAGAGGGTTTCTAGCAAATACTTTTCAGTCTCATCTTTGTTGCATTTTTATGAAAATTTATTATCCAGAAAAAGTTACCACAGACAATTTCATAAAGGTCTTAAAGAGATCTAAAGAAAGCTGAGTGGAATCAATCATATAATTTCACCCTTCAGGTAAATCAGAATATGATCTATGTACTATGGATATTCACAAAAAACATGCAATAATTTTAAAAGAGGTACTTCTGTCCTGTGTAAAATAGGCATTTACTTGATTATTGTACTTCACAGGGTTCAAAAAAGTTTGGATGATACAGCCTAAACACAAGATAATTTTTTAAGTTTGTGCAACAAAGTAGCTTGAACTTCATTGCTCCCCGTAGCCATATCTCACTTCATCTGCACAGCTAGCCAAAACTGTTCCCAGTAGGGATCAGTAGGGAGAATCTCATCCACATTTAGTTATCACGGAGATGCAAACATTGACTCCAGAGTGAAGACATTGGTGGGTCAGGGTCTCGTATGGGCTACTTCAGGGGAGTTCCTCTTTGAAACTGTCCCTTCACTGATCTTTTTTTATGCATGACATGAAAGCAAAAAAAGAATGGGAATTTTATTGGTTTTAAACCTTAAGAATATAATGGAAATTGCTTTTTTGTGGCATAAAAAGACACACGCGTATGAAAAATACTCTTCTAAACACAGTTTTTGAAGCTATATGAGTCTTACTTCCTGCTTCAGGTTAAATTATATGAAACATGTCTTGAACAAAAATAAAAATATCTACATATTTATGAAATATATTAGACTGTATTCAAGGTGAAACAAAAACTAACTAGGAAGATAACAGCCAAGATATTCAAGGTGGGCTGAGGTGTTTATGCCTCAGATCTAGGTGCGTGAGGTTTCCTGGGAGCTGCTGGAACAGGTCTTCAAGGCCCATGCCACCACACAGGTAGAGTGTAAAAGGGCATTGATGACCAGGGAAAACATAGCTGATTGCCCTAAAACGATGGTGGATTGAATGTCACCCATGCAAACATCTGAAATAGGCAGGGATTAGCAATCTGTGAAAGATGCTCATCCGCATTCACTTCCTCCTGCACCATTTCTGGATTGTCAGTGTTGTCATATACCTTTGCAATACAGGCAACTTTTATGGGCAAGCACCTTCATGAGTTCCTTAACTGTCTGCAGAAGGTGCTGACAGCTGAGCATGCACTTGGAGGGTGTTGAGGGCATTTGCACTCAGAGTGTGACTCAACTCTCCGTCAACTGAGCACACAAACCCTGCAGCATGCAGCAAGAAGGGAATAGAGCTTGGGTGAGCACCCTGCTGCTGGCTGGATCCACAGACAAACTGGACTTTTTTTTCTCCTCCTCTTGGACCCTTACTAGGAGTCCATGAATTTGACCCAGTGGTCCACAAGATGCATAAATTTGCCCAAACTGCCCTGGTCTGGGGAAGCACATTGGAGCACGGCTCCCATACAGAGTGCCCACACGATGCAGGAACCTCTGGAGATCAGTGTCCCAGAGGATCTCTGGTATCTCCACTTTTACATCCCAAAAGAAGCACTTTTGGAGAATGGCTTCTGAAAATTCCTTCATCACTTTGCTCTCAATGTGCTTGCTCTCCTCAAAAATGGTTATCCAGCAAACACTAGTTACTGAGGTCTGCAAGACTTCACAGAGTAATGGCCATTTGTTTGTGTTTAGGGATGGCTCGCAAAGTTGCATTTACTGAGAGTGAAATCACAATACAAGCTCTTCATAACGGGCTCACATAGTTGCAAAATTTGTACAAATTAGCAGCTTTCCCACAGATAATGCAGTTTTCACTTTCTCCTCTTTCTGAGGTCATGTGCTTCACCCAGAACTTCGTGTGAATAAGGATAAAAGCAGTCAGAGCAGAGAAGACTACAAGAACCTCATGGCCCATTTCTTCTTTCTTAAGAGAAGGACAGCCAGGAGAAGCAACATCCATTCCTCCAGGGTGTCTCTATGGAGCAGTAGATTGGATATAGAAGTAAGGTTGTGATTCCTTCAAACTCTCTACACTGTGTACGTGCTTGGGCCAGCAGGCCTGTCTAACTCTAATACAAACAAAGCCATCACAAAGGATACAAAGTAGATGAAGGATCTTCCACACCAATTGCCTTGTATTCTGATCCACTCCTATTGTATCTCTTGCTAAGGTAGACGTAGCCTACCCAACTTAGGAAACTAATCATTTCCCCTCAGATGGGAGAGATTAGGTGCTGAAAAATTCAGCCCATCTAAACTTCAAATTGTCCTCTGTGGAGGCCGTGACATCAGCTGAGCTCCTAAAATGGTACCACAGTTTGGTCTTTGTTAGGTGCTCCAAAACTGTGACTTGCTAGGAAAATTCACAGAGTGGTTGAAAGAATATTAAGGTGCTCATCTTGGAGCATGATGGGGTACTCCAAAGATATTTTGAGTTGTTTTTTCTTTGTTTGGGTTTTTGTTTGTTTGTTTGTTTTTGTTTTTTAAAGACTGGAATTTTGACTTGCAATGAAGATGTGTTTGTCAGGGCTGAAGTCAAAAAGTGGTAAAAACCGCTTAACTCTCCTACAACTCAGTAACATTTTATGATGTCATCTGCGGCCCATTTTCTGATTAACAACATTGCCAATACATCGGGTGTGGATTAGGCCTTACTCTGATTTTGAAGCCACAAAAAGTTGCAGTTCAGTATGTAATAAGCACTGTCAATTGAAAACATGCCTTACTTCTTATCTTAAAAAAAAAATATTATTATATAGTCGAGTCAGGACTGAGGCAGTTTGGTCCTGTGCGGTTGAAAGCCATGCTCAGCAAGAGTTTAGCATCTCACTGCTGTGATCCAGGAATTGTGTTCCCCCTGCTCAGGGGATGACCTTGTCTCCCCCAGCACAGGAGCCTCCATCTCTGTCACTGTTCCTGTTCCCCCTCACCTTTCTCCAAAATCTGGCAGTCTGTTCCCCAAATAAAGCAATGTAGGGGAAAATAGCTCTTTCCTTTTTTTTTTTTTTTTTTTTTCTGTAAGAGGAGTTTCCTGTGTATTTGTAGTACATCCTGAGTTTCCTTCTGGTGGAGTTGAGATACTGTCAATGATGAGAGAAAGTTTTATTTACCTCAGATCACAAATCTTAGCAATGACCGATTTATTGCTGCACATGGTTGGAGACACCTGGATCTCTGAGACCAGAACTCAAATCTGTCAGTACAAAATTGATGTGCAGCTGTCAGGAAACTCTCAGGAGTTCCCAAATTATTGCATGGAGGATTAGTAGTTTCACTTCTGCGCTCAGTGTGGCTGAGCTGGCAAAATCTTCTCTAAACCCTAAACTTCGAAGCAAGACTGTAAGCATTGGTTTTGTGCCAGATAATGCAAGCTTACCTTGCAAGTAAGAATCTGGCTAATGGAACAGTTCCTTAGGAAGTTAGAACTCCATAATCTAGCAATTAGGTAAGATCAGAGATTAATAAACAACAATATAACGCAAGGACAGCTAAGGACATATCATAGACCCAGAGTAAGACAGAGAGGGCATTAGAGATGCTAACAAATTCTATCTCCTCCATCCCAAACCAGGACTAACTACACTTCAGGAAATACTGATGGGAGATGTTTATTCAGTATGCTCTTTAAGAACTTTATTGATGGATTCAAGTAAGAAACTGCCAACAACCTCAGTTACAGCGAAAATCATGTATCTGCACGGATACCTATTTCAAAGCTAAGCAAAAAGTAATCTACAGATATCCTTTCTTTGAACTGTGTAAATTAACTGAAGGTATCAGCAAGGGAACTAAAATATTTTAAAGATTAGCGTGAGTGTGCATTTTAGAGAGGGAACTATCCAGCACAAATCGCTGCTGTACTCCAGCAGAGACACTCCCAGGAGGAAAGAGGAAATTTTTACCCCTACAGGGAAACTTCTACCTCCTACTCCAACATGGCTGGTAAACACTCCAAACCTACAACTGTCTTATGCTGGAAAGACTCTGCAGATATAAAAGTTGCCTTTATATTTTTAAGCAACCCATATTGCCATGCATTTGCACTGAAGTTTTGAGAATTTGAGTTTTGAGAATTTTCCTAATCCTCTGAAGAGACTTTTTAGCTACTTCCAGCTTTTATGGATATTGTTATTGTTCTAATCATTCCTTTGTAAATGCTTGGAAGAGGAGAGAGTTTTCCCTTGAGAACACTCTGACTAATAGTTTGAGATTTAATACATTTTAAAATTATGACTGTGGTCACTCGGGCAGTTTAAACAAACTCTAGAGTCAGAATAAAACTCAGAGAGTTCTGCTAAAATATCTTGGAGAATCTTAAACATTAAAAATCATCAGCAGCATGTAAAAGTTATTCACATGAAAATGTCTTTGACAATAAATGACAGGAAAGAGTGAATCTTGAGTAGAAATCAAAAGTTCTGCAATCAGGAAGTAACATGGGCTACTACTATAAGAGCAAAGAATTAATTTATGTGCTATTTATGCTAGTGGGAGCCTTTCTCAACATGTTTAATGGGTTTTTTGAAGATGCTTACTTGAACAAGAACAGATGAATATTTGTATTCTTAAAAAACCAGAAATTATCATATAAAACTTGATGCCTTCTGAATCTAGTACCTTGTAACACCTGAGATAGGTACTAGAGGCATATAACTGGCAGATGTAGATCTAACTAGAGAGTTTATGATTCTAAAAAGTGCATAAGGGTGTTTTGTTTCTACAGATTATATTTAGTCATGAAAATTCCACCACTGGTTGCACCTATTTCTAGGTTAACTACTGGCAAAACATTTATACAGGTGGAATTGAATTTTATTACTGGTTTAACTGAAAGCAGAATGTGACCTGTCAATATGCGCACATTAAAAAAAACAACTTTAATATAACTGCTACTCAGCACAACTAAAGAGAAAAGTCTATATGGAAACCAATCTATTACCTAAATAGAAATCATTAACTGACCTCAATGTGTAACAACAGAACTCATATGTTTTACCATAGTGGGTTGATTCCACATTGTCAGCTGTCTGGTTCCTAGATGCTACCAGCCCCAGCTTTTATATTCCTCTCTCCCCAGCTTTGAATTTGCAATGTCTTTCCTAACCTAACTCTCAGAAATTCCCAGAAGATTTCTGTGTTGGCAATGCTGAAGTTGAAAGTGGGAAAGCTTTGATTTGCATACCAAGAACCACAGCTATGCTTGTTTTAAAATTTCTTGTTATAAACAGTCAATAAGTTAAGTTGTTTAATAATTTAAGTTTTAATGACACCAGGACTTTTTTTCTCCCTTTGTTGCTGTATACAGAGAATTCACTTAGCAGCTCTTTGCCTCTTGCAAACACCTGAAGTTTGGGAGTGCAGTTACCTTTCCCTGTACATCTTGGTTTTCTTGTTCCTCCATGTGACTTGTTCTAGAAGGAGAAGGAACCCATGTTGTAGCCTGTTCAGCTTTGACCTTTAGTTTCTGTTTTTGATAACCTCATCTTTTTGCTGTAGGATAAGGGTACTGTTTTACCAGACTGAAGGATGGATAGTTTGACTTCTAAGTTTCTGTGACTACCCTGTGAAAAATCCCAGGTGAAGGACCACTTTAAAATAGAAAGTCCCAGTTACGCTTGTAGTTCATGTAGACCGATATGTGTTCCTCTTTCCTCACTGGAGAAAGCTGGGACAGTGTTAGTACCAAAAGGGAAAATAAC
>JAVFHW010076231.1:0-60583 GCA_032159205.1 Eurystomus glaucurus suahelicus
GGAAACACTTAACATATTAATTACATTTCCAAAAACTAATTAACATATAGAAACGCCCCTTGAGCATGTGTAATAAAATGGGTCGGTGGTCGTAGGGTGGTCGTCTGATGAAGGCTCTGGGTCTTCTTCACTATGTCCTTTTAATCTCCTGCATAGTTTGGCAACGTTTGTGACGGAATTCAGCTGCCTTGTTGTCCTGTATCCTGCATAAACCCATAACTTACCCTATCTCAACAGCCTTGACAAGTCAGTGTTCTGTGTAGGCTCATAGCTTACCCCATCTCAAGGATGCTCTTGCAAGTTGTGTCCTAGTTCAGCCGTGTTTACAAAGTGATAAGGACTCCTAAAGGAACGTCCTATCTCCCTAACATTCTATCACGTGGGAGGTTTAAGTGATGCAAGCACAGCCCTCTGACACTAAGCGGATCAATACTGGATGTATTCTTCTTCATTGATCTAAAATCAGTGCTCCAAGCTACCTTCAAGGTTCTGGTCAGTAAGTAAAGGCAAACAGTGTGCCAAGTAGGAAACACACAGTAAATTTATGTAGGCCAATTTTTATTCTTTCATGCAATGGCAAGTGACCTCTAAGCTCTGTGTTTTTCTGACCTGTCCCTGACTTCTGCTGTTTGCTTTTTCATGTCACTCAAGTTTGTGTCACACCTAAATAAAAAGATGGAGTGATCTTTTGTTCTTGGTCACTTCTAATTTTTTTTACAAGCTGTACTCACAGATGGCAGAGTTATAAGGATCATCATAATAAGGAAAGCTGAAAAACAGAAAGTCTTGAATAAAATTGACTTTTTTTTAGGTATTGTAGCAGAAAAGGGTTTCTCAACTAATGAGCCAGCCTTTCAATCAAAGAGAGAAACAAAGGAAGAGTCAAGCTGTTGTAAGTATTCTGTTTATCTGTGCTGTAAGTACTTACTGCTTTTAAGTAACAAGCCCTTTGCACTTAGATTAACAGTTCATCCGGGCATCTCTCTGAGATGCTATGCAGATAACCCAATTCAAAAGATGCTCTTGCCTAGATTCAGGTGGGAAATGGTTTTCCAGATGGTCCAGTAAATATTTTAGAAATGTCAACACATTTCTTCTCCTAGTAACATATGAATACTGGGATGTGCACCCCCATTCCTCAAAAAAGGACAAGAGGAAGGCAGATTAAAACTGCATGCTCTTTTTGTTTCAGAGCAGGAATGCCAGCTGAGGTCTTTTTTATTCTGCCTATCTGTCTACATGGGTGCAATTAGTTCCCTCTCACCTCAGCCTGCCTTCATTTCTCTGCCAAGCAAGTGGGCTGTCTCATGTCTGTGAGAGGAACATCAAGGGGCGGGTGCTCCATTTTACTTCTGCACTGTGAGCAAGGACAGTTTAACCTTGCTCTGAATCCCCACCGTTGGGCTTCTTGCCCTCTTTGGGCTACACCAGAAGAGCACTGGCAGAAGTTGTGTTGAAACATACATTTTTTAATTAACTAATAGGTATTTTCTGACAAACATCCCTCAAGTCTTTCCTGTTAATCAGTACCTTCTTGGCTGCCTCTAATTATAGGAACTGGGGGTCTGCTCCATCTCAGCTTCCCCTACACTGGCTGGCATTGAAATCAGAGGCACTTTGGGCAAGCAAGAATAGTTCCTGTCAGACATAAAATGAAAGAAAGCAATAATAGAGCCTTGTTACTTGAAACATGTAGAGAGAGGTAGGCTGACTATAAGGAAATCTGGTTTAGACAGAGTTTTGTTTCTAAATAGTGAGAGGGTTATGAAGATGATCCCGTTAGTTATTTTCCAGTTATGCCCTGCTATGAAAATACTTTTGTTTTCTGAGGGCTTTTTTTTTTTTTTCATCCAAAGGCATTGCTCTTCCTAAAACAATGTTCCCATCCCTGTTTCACACCAAACTTTTGGGGAAAGTTTGGCAAAGTTGTACACCTACTTTTGTCTAGCACTGTGTTAATATTTCAGCTTTCATAAGCTGTGCCAAAGACACTCACCATGAAAACAAGAATCTAAATAATTTTGAGACAAATGAGGAGTGTTTTTCTCTCTTCCAGTATTAAGTGTTTGCAAACCTCAAAGGAATAATAATCTTGAAAAAAATTACAAAACCAAACTTTGCTTTGAAAAATCAATTCTGTATTTCAGAAATGCTACAATGAAACTTTGAGAATCATTTTGATTTTCTTTTTTTACCTTTCCACCCTGCCCAGCACAAGCAATTTGTAGATACCCACAACACCCAGCATCCTCAGGACTATCCTGGCATCTCTTCCATTCCAAGAGAATAGAGTATAAAGAATTCTCAGAAGAGCCTTATTTTCTGTGTGGTACTATGGACCTCCACTGAAAGAAAGGGCTGGTTGCATATCTGAGCAAGTACTCTTTTTAAATTTGTTTTCTTATGGACAGTATTTGCTTTCCAAGTGGGTGAAAGGGTGCTGCTATTGATTGTCTCATGGGAGATGCCTGCACAGATAGACTACAACCAAGGAGCATGCCTCAGAGCAGGGTGGTTGTCCTTGTGAAGCCTTGGTAGGTGTCCTGTGGTTCATTGCCCCAGGTATTCCCCTGATTCATGGTCTCTGGGGCAGCTATGCCTGGTATGGTCCCAAAGAAGATGAGATGCCAGGGACCTATGGTGTAGCCAAAAGACTGAGAGATGTGAAGTAGTGGACTGTTCTGTGATTCCCGTGTTCAATGTGTGACACTTGATAGGCCTCATATCTGAGGGCTAAGACAGTATACTATTATCACGTTGGCCTTCAGGAAATGAAGGGCCCAATTTCACTTTCTCTACTCTTCAGGGTTTTGCAGTGCCCAAGCACGTGATGAGTTGTTTTGTTACACGACAGACTAATGCAGGATATCATCTGGGATGTCAGGGAAATGTTTTTCACTCAGTATCATGAAAATTCCTGGAGTGTCAGCAAAACCCTGTGCTTTCTGCTGAGTGAATTTATATGTTTCCATCTTCCTAATTTGTTTAGACACAGAAATCCCCCAGACCACCATTAGTCTTCAAAGCTGTTGAGAGAATATTCGATCAGGTACCCTTCGCACCTGCCTCGTGCATGCACCCTTTGTGACCTTACCTCTGCGTAACAGAGAAATCCCTCTGTTTAACAGCCATGACAAAGGAAACTAGTGCAAGTGTCACACAACTCCGGCCAAATAATTTCTGCCTAGAGTCCCCAGAGAAAACCCCACACATGTGTAATATATTATGGCTCTGCTTACTCATAATTTCTCCTCCCTGTGCTCTCTTTTAATGAAGGGTATGAAAAATTAAACTCCTTAGACTCCAGCAAACAAAACAAACCTGACAAATGAATCGTACGTTCCTCAAACACCATTATACCCCTTACTGATGGACAAATGTGCATCAATACATGGCATGGGATATGTTACATATTTCCCGCAACCTGTAACACGCTCAGAGCCAAACAGTGCCGGAAACGGGACTCACATGGGCCCCACACTGTGACTGAGGGCAGTTTTAGTGCCCTTAAATGGGCAGTGCTGTTTGTGCAACGGCTAAGTGAATTTAGACTGCATAACTCCAAAATTACATTTTTCAACTATGTAGCAGCAAAATAGCCCAGAGAGGGGATGTGAACCCAAACACCCCTTATGGTGTACGAAGGGGTGAAAAGAGAAGATTGGAACTGTTACTCTCTATGTTGTATCTATAAAAAATGTAAATCTCCTATAATCTGAAGTGAGATCGTTCAGTCATTTCAAGGTAGATGTAACTATAATACACTGTGCAATTTACATAAGACATACCTTTGATTAAATTCTTTTAAAAGTATACCATCAATTAAAAATTACATTTTCCTGGGTCATTAAAGTTAGGCACATATGACTTTATTCAAAGGTAGCATATTATATCTAGGAAGAGATAATATCTGCCAGAAATTCCAGGGAGGCTTTAGAGGTCTTGCTGTGATGAGTTAAGCTGATAACAGCATATGGTGAGACAGCTGCATTAATGAGCTGCTGGTTCATCAAGGAAAAGGGGTGCAGTGCAGTGGCAATAACTGTTTGGGAAGGTAGCATGGAGAGACACAGCAGTGAAGCCTACAGGGTGAAAAGAAAATACATCAAACCTTATTTACTAGGTAGCATTGCAACACACCACAGAAGTGGCTGCTAACTTAACTTAGCATGTGCTAAATACTGTCCAGCCATATGAAAAGCAAAAGCTCCTGTACTAAAGAGCTTTTTACAATGGCAATGTGCAAAAAGTAAGTGTGGATGCCCCATCAAGTATCTAGCCTGTCAAGAGATTCAAAGAGGGCCTTCCATGTAAATAACCCCTTCATAAGTTATCTCTTAGTAGATGTTTGCAGTTAAAATGAGCTGGTGGGAATATAAAGGTGCCTGGATCACGGTGGCTGAGGTGGAGGGGGCATGGCTGTGTTCCCAGACTGTGTGATGTCAGCAAAGAAAATGTGTGAGCAACAATTTCAGAAGTCAAACCTGAAGCTTACACAAACTCTATCAGTGTGAAGATAAGTTATTGAGGCTAATAACTTGGCTGGAGAGTGAGCTTCTTCAATGTACCAAGCACTAGAGGAACAACAGGCCAGAAAACAGCAGCAGCAGAAAAGAGGCAAGGTGAAAGACATGAGCTGGAGGAAGGCTGGTCCTTCAGCCTTGCTCAGTGCACTGGGATTATCCCTGAAGGCCCACTGCTTTCATTAAAAAACTCGGAGAGTAGAGCTGTTAAGTAGAAAGACAAGGGGGAAAAAATCCCAGTTGGAATCAATGATGAATTGCAGAGGTTGCTGCAGCAATATGGGAAGGACCTGGAGAGAGACAACCATAAGGGAAAATTTAGTCATAGGACTAAGAGTGAGGAGGAAAGAGCAAAGGCTGATGATATGAGACAACAGCATGAGAGGCCCTGGAAGTTGATCTCAGCTTGAACTTGGCCTCTGTATCAGGAAGATTGTGTAAGTGAAGAAGTTCCTGCCAGCATCTTGCTGGGCTGGGGCTGGGAGCTGGAAGCTGGAGGGGACAGTATCACTGTGAAGGCTGAGTTTCTGTTATGGCTGGGTAATCTGTACAATGATTTCCCTTATGTGAATGCCAAATTAGGCTTGAAGGAGGGGGCTGGAATAGGGAATGTGAAGAAAACATGCTTTAAGCTGAAATTATTTTGTTAATTATTGCAATTCTAAGCCAGTCCTAAAAAATTTTAAAACAACACCCTCAAAGTTCAGCATTAAGTGCCCTACCTGTTGTCCACTGTTTTGAGACCACAAATCATTCCCAGATCTTTGGCTCCTAACAGGCACACTTGGCACACATACCTTTTCCCCAGACATTCTCTTTCAACCGCTGAGAAGGTCTGGGAAGCTCCAATATTATGTGCTTTTCCCACACTCACAGGGAGTCCTTACTGAGAACTGAGAGCTGGAATACCATGGAGTGGGAAAGGCATGTCCCAGAGGCCGGAGGAGATATTTTCCTACGAGATGTGCTCTAGGCTCCATCATCCTATACCATGAATAACACACAGCCTTCTCCTGCCTCACCTAGAAGTAGGAGAAGCAGGGAGCCAGGATTCGGGCAGCTGGCCAGCAGCAACCCAGTGACAGACCCTGACTCAGAGTGTGAGCAACCTTGCCTTTCCTGTGGATGTTTCCTTGAAAGGATGTCTTAGGCAGCTGAAAAGGAACACCAAGAAATCATTTGTATTCAGGAATTCCTTGATTTCCTTTTGCACAAGTTTGTTTTTTAAGGATGAGCCTAATTGTTTCACATGCTCGTTTTCTGGTGTTTAACAACTTTTCATGTGAGAAAGACACTGGAAAATTAATACTTACAGTTTCTGAATTGTAAGATAGCTTTCAGAGGAACTGAATGTGTTCTTTTCAGTGTTATTGTCAAGAAATCTTTGGGGCTTTGAAACTAAAATCTCTTTTCCTAATTTAAAAAAAAAAATTGCCTTCATTGTGAAGTTTTGATCTTAGCACAGAATCTGAATTATGTTTGGGCTCTGACTTGAAATGGATTTGTGGTTTAAAAAGGAAACTTCAACTTCACCTCTTCCTTAACTTTCCCATCTGTGAATTATTGTTTTACTTCCAGCAGAGCTTTATAAACATCCAAGCAAAAAGGCCTTGGAGAAGTATACTGTTACACAACTGCTAATCATTACTATTCTTCTACTGTATTTGGTGACGTAAGAATGTCCAAGCCAGATGCCTTAAAATCTGAGGAAATGTCTGCAAGGCATCTTTGTGGTAATACATGGGTGCAGATTCCATTCATCATTTCCTTGACAGTTTAGCTAACTACTCCCAAACCAAAAAAGATCACTGAAATCCCTTCCAGAAATATTAGCTGAGGGACAGGAGCAAGTCACTAAAAGCTGAAGCAGCCTGTATAATTAGAAATGCTAAGGCTTGCAGACTATCAGGAAGAGGTCTGCAGAAGGTAATTAAAAAATCCTAGCTTGCTATGCATAGGCTTAAATTCTATACACAGGGATTTACACCCTCCACTAGGAAAAAAAAAAAATTAGAGCCCTACACATTGTACACAGTTGGAACCACTCATCTGGAAACTCCGGTTTGAACTTTCCAAAGTACCTGTGGGATTTAGAACAAATCCCAGTTAACTTCAGTAGAACTGGGGCCCTCACATCACTTAAATAATTGAAAGCTGGGGTCAGAATCACCAGAAACATTTTTTGCAACCTCTTACAATTTGCAGAACTTTAAAACTTTTTTTCCAGTGGAAGTATCAATTCCTGCATAGTGATTTAATACTGCAGAAAACAGTTTTGCTTTTCTTAGCTACCCTCTGCAGACCCCTTAAAAACACCATTTGAACACACAGATTGCAGGTTAAAAACTGTAACTTTGACATATCTCAAAATATTTATTGTTTTCTTTACAGCCCTTTGTCCTGGCATCATTCAAACAATAATCAAAAGCTGAAAAACATCCACTGTAAATGTTTAGTATGTAAAATTTTTATTTGAAAGCCAATTTCATTATTTTTTTGAGCTCTAGCTTACAATTATTGAATGTTTGGTGTTGGTAATGACACTTTTTTTTTTCCTGATATTACATGCCTATGTTGGTCCTTTATGCATTATTAGTCAAATATTAAAAACATATTTTCATATTGAAATATGGTGGGATAGTCTTGGCCTACGTGCCCTGCTTGTTTCCTGCTGAGTACCATAGAAAAAAATGGGGAAGCAGTCTGTCCAGGACCACCAAATATAACTTTATAAAATATATACATAGACATAGACATAGACATAGACAAACTTAAGATCCAGATCCATGCTTACTTCTGGGACATACTCTGTTCTAACAAATTTGAACTCATCTCTACTCTCTATTGAATCCTACAAGAATGACAGCCTGAGGAGAGCAGAAAGAGCTGGGAACAGGCCATCAAACACAGCTTTAAAGGTTGTATTACTCTTGATACCGGAAAGAACAATGGCCATAAGTGACTATTTGCTTTGTGTTTATAACTTTTACCTTGATATGTTGTTTGTCTTATAATAAACTTCTTGACTAACTAATCAGCCATTCAGAGAAGCTTTCTGAGCTGTGACTGGGGAAAAGATGAATGTATCTAGTTTTGAAATTATGCAGTGAAATGCTATGCTGCATATTATCACTACAGCATATTAGCTAAAAAGACACAAGAAAAAGGCTTTGGATGGCACACTGATCATTCAACGGGCTGCTGAGAAAAACGTGAAGGAAGGATTTGATGAGCTATTGAAGTGCCGGGGCCCAAGCTGTGGGCCTTGAGTTAGAGTTGACCTGTGAATGAGTCACAACCCAGCAGAATGTTTTGGTTTTCCTATTGGCTTCATGGTCCAGAGGCAGAACCTGGCCCACCTGTGTCTCTGTGGTTCTGCCCTCACCCAGGTGGTCATGGTTGGGGTGGTGGGCAAGGCCAGGATTATATTAACCAGGAGGTGATCACTTGGAAGAGCTTCCTATTGGGTGTGGCTTCTGTTGGGGCTGGTTACATCTTGCTGAGCTCTCTTGGTGGTGTCCTTCTGTATGAAGGGCCACTGAAGGAGCCATCTCTGTCAGTTGTGTCTAGCAAGTGATGCTGGCACCACAGTGGGCAGTGGAGGAGCTGGGCCCACAGGAACCTATGGCAGGACTGTCTGAAAGAAGCCTTCTGAGGTGCTGTTGCTGAGTTCAGTGTTGGCCTGTGTGATCAGGCAACAGATGACCGCATAAAATGATGATTGCTGAACCGGCACAATGGCTATATGATGAAGGGAGGCAGTCCAGGGCAACAACTGAAGGCATTAGCTTTGATGATGCCTGACAGGTAACAGGAGTTGCTGGCCAAGGGGCTTTGGAGTGAAAAATCTGTGCTTGATATGGTTGTAAGAGAAATAGTCTTTAAAACCATAAAAAGCAGCAGTTGAAAGTGAGAATCATCTGTTTGATGCAATGAGACAGAACGCCAAAAATTCTTTTCAAAACTTTAATATGTCCCAACTGGGTACAATGGGAACTGAAAATCACAGGTCAGATTTTCAACTCCACCATGAACAGTTTGACTATAACAGGGCTACTGTCACCATCCTTACACACTGCAGTAACACCTGGTACCAAGACATTAACAGGATTTTAGGGACTTGGGGATGCAGCAAGGCCTTCTCTGAAACACAGTGGCACACAAGGATTGGGAAATAAGTGAGGGGGCTATTGTTTAGGTGTTTAAACTACATCCAGCCTGGAGACTGTGCTCAAAAAAAGTCAAGGTTCTTCTATATATTGGGTCAGCTTTATCCTTCAGCCCTAAACTCGCCAAGGTTTGGCAGTGCCTGACCTGAAGAGCCTGATTTGGTTGTCTAATGGTTTGGGTCTCTCTGTTTTTGTGTTTAGGGTGTTTTTTTGTTTGGTTGGTTCCTCTAAATAAAGCTGTAACTGCGGACATTATTAAATGGAGTGGCTGCCATGTTCATTGTCTGGTTTGGTGGGCAGAAAGACAACCCTACATATACATTGTGGCATTATAAAGAAGTTGTTAATTGTCACAGCTAGGGAAAACAGACTTCTCTGAGGTTAAATATCTGAGGATGTTAACAATATGAAACAGAGAACATGAAGATTATCTATATTGAGAACTGGAGTTTTCTGAATTTCAAGCACCTGTTTTTACACTGGATTAGCATTTCCCCTGCCACTCTAAGTCTTGTTAACAGAGCATCGTGTGGCTGTCCAGAGTGATCGAGAGTAGAAGGAGGGAGACCCTCTCTTCTGCTCAAGTATTTCTGCCATTTGGGCTTATGGAATGCCAAGAATTACTATGAACTTACCACTGGAGAGGCATGATGCTCTTTGGAGCGGGTATTTGCTGACAGCAGAAAAACAGTGGACTCCTCATTCCTTTCTCAGGCTCCAGACAAGGCACAGTCTGGGCTTTAGTGGGCGCAGTCTTCTAGCTGTCTTTTTGGAGCATGGTCTTTCCAGCCTCTTCTTTTCATTCTTGGGATGCTACTCAGTGAAGTGCTGCCTGTGCATTCACCCATCATCTTGGGTGGGTTGTGGCCTCCCATCACCAGGGGCACAGCTACACTCAGCAGCTACGTTTAAGGTAGGTTTGATATATCTGCAGGAATGGCAATGGAATTAGTGTGTGCAGTACATACATTCACCTAGTCCCGTCTCTTCCCCACCCCAGTTCTCTTCACTCAGCTAGCCATCTTTTTCCCCCACATAATCAGTGCTGGCATAGCCCCCCTCCCTAGGCCATCAATGTTCATCACTACTGACCTTTCCTCAACTTCTCCTCTGGTCATCTTTCTTCTTCTTAAATCTCATTCTCTTTGACAGCCAGACACCGGTTCCACATCTTGATGTCCATGTCATGTCCAGCTCCCCTCTTGCTACCCTAGGCACCTCTCTAAATTGCAAGTCTCTATCCTCTGCCTCAGGTATTGTCTCACAGTCTAATCTCCTTCTCTTGTTCCTCATCTTACTTCTCACACTGCTGTACAGTTCTGGTAGCTTCCTTCTTCATAGGGTATGTTGAGGAGGAGAGAAATCCTGAAAAAGCAGGAAGGAAGGAGTGCCTGCTCTTTGCTTTGGTGTCCCTTCCACAGGGTAGAGGAGCCAGAACTGCAACTAAAGTAAAAGTCCTGCTTGCCACTAGGATGCCAGGTGTGTGGTGCAAATGACCTTTAGTAAATCTTTGGAAAACCAAGTTGTGAAGCTTTATTGATTCTGAGTTTTACAAATGCAGATATCCTGATCTAACAGCTCACTGCTAGCAGGTGTGACATCTCCTTGCCTTCTCTTCCCAAGGGCCTGCTGCTACCATTTATCTTTCTTCAGCACTTGTATCCCTCAGACCTACCTCTGATCACTGGCAAGAAAGCTAATCCAGCCACTTTTTGTGGGATTAGTGAGCTTAGGTAGGGGAGCCCAGAGAGGGGCCTGATAAGAGTGAGAAGTGATATGTGGAGGGGGCTGTGACAACCTGGCCAGGAGAATGAGCAGGGCAGGGACGTCCCCATTTTGTTAGCCCAGAGTCCCTCAACAAGCTCAGCTGGTCAGAGAGATGCAGTCTCTGGATCAGGTCAGATGGTGCCTGCAGTTTTTCAAAGCCTTGTAATGTGCTTAAATTAGGACAGGCTTTAACAAAGGCAAATTTTATGTTCCTTTTTCAAAGCCTTGCTAAGAAAGATTACCAGAATAATTTGACAAGGCAAAATATACCTTAGCCCTGGTCTTGGAGATAAAAGAAACTTCTGGCTAAGAGTTTCCTATGTAATTCAGGTTTAGGTAAATATTCAGCATGGAAATTTTAGCTAAAATATCTAATGTTTGGTAAATGTACTTAAGCAATCTTAACAATGGAACAGCCAGCCCCACCTTCAAGAATTGGTTTGCACCCTTTTGGCAGAAAGATCTAAGATTGAATGGGTTTAAGGCAAATCTGGAGAAAATATTTTGTCCACTATTTCCCAATGAGTCATTAACTGTCTTTTAAAAAACTTTTAAAACAGCATTTTTTTTTAGAACACATAAGATGCTTTTCTTCAAAAAGTAGCATTATAATGAGAGAGGAGTGGAAATGCATGTACTTTTCATCTGCACAGAATACAAAGAGACTATATGATGTAAAGCAGACCTTAAAATAAGCATGTTGAAGAAAAATGCTGTTAGAAAATATCTGGAGAAAAATGTTTCATGTGCACATTGAAATCCTTTCATATCATCTGAAGTATGTGAGCTAGGTGAAGAACACTATGCCAAGAGTCACAGAAGGGCTGATAGATAGGCTTGCACGCCCAGGACTGATAAACAAGTTTTGTGCAAATGTCTTTCATACTGTTTTGCTTTTCTTCTGATAAATATTTAAAGAAATATTTGTCTTACCAGGATGACTTTAGTATGAGAATGTGAAAAGAGAAGAGGTTTGATATGAATGGATTTGAAAGAGCTTTACGAACTTGTTTTGTTTTACTTTATTTTACATGGTGTGTAAGTATCACTTACAAACTCCCACACAGAATCTCTGCCTACCTATGCTATTGTGGTTACAAGGCACTCATAAGCAGAAGTCTGAATGATTAGGGCAGGGACCTTTATGGTCTTCCAGTTTCCCTGTTTTTCTCCTACTGCTTCTCTGGGTCTACAGAGCTCTGGAAACACAGTAGCCCAGGCCCCACCCTGCTGCTGGAAAGCTCATGGAAACCATCAAGAAGAACTAGTTGCCTATAGCAACCAACAACAAATCTGCCTGAGTTTGCCATGGGGATGGAGTGTACATGGTTACTGCTATGCTGATGTTCAGCTGCGAGTTCCTGGCATCAGGAAGATTTAACTTGTAGGAGCTTCCAGAAAGAAAGTAAGTATTAAGTAATGTCTGCAGGGTGTGGTAAGAGTCTCCTCCTGCTCAACTGCACCCCAGTCACTGGTGGTTAGAGCAGAAAGAGACCCTAAGCCAATTTGTGACCAGTGGGTTCCTCATTTGAGGTGTCTGTCTTAGTTGAGGGGGGAAAGGCGTGCTAAAAATGCCACTGGACAGCCTGCCTTGCAGTCCTCAGCAAGGTTTCTTCTGGTTGGAAAATCTGCAGGAGTGGAAATGTCACAGTCATCCTTTCTAATAGCCTGAATTGTAGTATATTTTAATGTTATTATTGCTGAATTGTTATGTGAAACCTTAAGCTCCTTGACAAGGGAAGAGATATTTATAGTATACATATAGGTGTGTGTGATATATATATATGGATATATATATTTGTATTGAGAAACTGTATCTGACCCTCAATACCTGTATCAGGTCATCCTTGATGTGTGTGCAGTACCATCTCCAGTCTCATCTAGGAACACCTTCTGCTCCTTCACACCGCAGTGAAATGAGACAGCATAAGCTGCAAGACTACAAAGCAGAGGAATGCACACAATTACATTCATCTGTAAGCCTTATCTGCAGACCAGTTGCTGCCTCTCACAGAGAGCATGTTAAAAAAGAGCAGCAGTCTCCAAGGCAGGGTGTCCACAGAGGGATTACAGATTTTGACCGTCCCAACCCAAAATGTTTTCCTAGGTCAGGGCGGTGTGGGTTTCTGCAGCTGCCTCTGTGCTAACACCTGTACCCTTGGGAACAGGAGGCAGAGAGGAAAAAAAGGGAAAACATAGACATACACTTCAAAATCGGCTCAGATTTCAAGGGGGAAAAAGCTGAAAAGGATGGTTTCTCATAATTCCTTTCCTCCCCTGAGCATCAGATGTGGGGAAGGAGCCTGTTTTGGTGTTGGAGGGAGGAAAAGCTGTTTCTACATAGATCCCAACATCTCTATTCAGTACAACCTATCCTGCCTTCAGTATTTTCCAGAGGGCACAATCTACCAGTTAGTCATTCAGCCTGTTCTCCTAGTGGTCTTTTGAAAGAATCACGGCATTTTCAAAGAAGTCAGAGGTTATCACTTGCTTGGCTGGACATTTATACCTGAACATGAGCCAGCAGTGTGCCCAGGTGGCCAAGAAGGCCAACAGCATCCTGGCCTGTATCAGAAACGGTGTGACCAGCAGGAGTAGGGAGGTGATTGTGCCCCTGTACTTGACACTTGCGAGACTGCACCTTGAGCACTGTGTCCAGTTTTGGTCACCTCAGTACAAGAAGGACATTGAGGTGCTGGAACGGGTGCAGAGAAGGGCAACAAAGCTGGTGAGGGGTCTTGAGAGTATGTCGTATGAGGAGTGCCTGAGGGAACTGGGATTCTTTAGTCTAGAGAAGAAGAGGCTGATGGGAGACCTCATTGCTCTCTACAACTAACTAAAAGAAGGTTGTTATGAGGCTGATGCTGGTCTCTTCTCCGAGGTAACTAATGATAGGACAAGAGGTAATGGCCTCAAGTTGTGCCAGGGGAGGTTCAGATTGGATATCAGGAAGAAGTTCTTTACTGGAAAAGTGATTAGCCATTGGAACAGGCTGCCCAGGGAGGTGGTGGAGTCATCATCCCTGGAGGTCTTAAAAAAACTGGTAGATGTGATGCTTTGAGACATGGTCTAGGGGTTAGGGAGATGTTCATAGAAGGTTGGACTAGATGATCCTGGAGGTCTTTTCCAACCTGAATGATTCTATGATTCTATGATTTTTTTATCAGGAGATAGGAGAATGGCTTTTCTGGTAAACCTGAAAATGATAGATTTTTTTTTTTTCCCCTCTGAAGAGTTTTAGAACTCACTTTCTCACACTTATTCACAATCTAAAAATAATTCTCTCCTTTTGTCATTTCATTAGCAAAAACATGTTGCACTACACTGCACCTAGTTATTGACATTCTTAGCAATATAAATACTGCTGCAGAATAACTGACCAGCCACTTCTGCTGGGCAATCAAATGCCCGAGCATATATTCATTCCATTGATAAAGCAATTTATTTTAATTCCCTCTGTCTGTTTTTATACCTGTCTGAAAGATACAGAAATGCCTGAAGCCAGAGGAACTGCATAGATTCTTCTACCTGAGCATCTGCTATACCATTTGATGAGTCTGGACACCAACATCCTTCCTGAACATTGCAGGTGCTGCAGATACAAAAGTAGAAGAGCCTGAAATAAAATACCCAGTTTTGTGTTCTTTGGACTTCTTTATGGTAGGATGGAGAATTTTTATGGTTAGTTAGATTCACTATTAAGTGAATATATACAGTAGATTTTCCAAAAGAGAAAGGGAGAAATTTTAAACAATATTATTCTTAATCAACACTAGGTGAACATTTTGAGGTATCAAGCTCAGAATCTCACTCTGCTGGGATAGTTGAGAAAGCATTCCTTTGCTTTTAACAGTTTAAAACCTGAAGAAATGAGAGAGTCATCATCAGAAAAACTCCTCTTTTCACAGACAGATAAATTAGACCTGCAGAAGTCCTGTGTCCTTCTGCACAATTTCATCCCTTTTCCAAGAGATTCTTTCAATAAGAAGACAAACTTTGCTTATTAGTAGCATTGTACACATGATGTCTTCTTTGGCAAGTGCATTCCTAACGTGCCAATTAAAATATTTCAGTTACCTTTGGCCCTCTCAGTTTATTTAGAGACCTAAAAGTGTATCAGCATACACACAGTAATAACCAATAAGGGAATAAATTTATAAACAATCCTAATTTGTATTGTGCTGGGTTCATTAAAAAGCTGCATTTCCATAATCTGTTTACTGCCTTTGTAATCCTCATACAAGACCTCTGAAAATCTTTCTAGAGCATAAACATAGAAAAGAATCAAAGATGGAGGGGAAAAGGGAAGAACATTTAATAATTGAGGAAAAATCTCATTTGAGCAAAGGCTCATATGAGCATATGAAGCTTCATATGATTCCATGTAAAGGCTCCAGATATGGCTGGATGGAGGAAAACTGTAGTGGCTAGCAGACCTAGATTACACATGTGGCATCTAGGCAGGGACTGATCACCATCATGCACCTAGGGAATACCTGAGCCTAGCATGGAGGGACTTTGTTGTAAATGGCATACAAGGAAGCAGGCAGAGCTAAAGCAGCTTTAACCCTCCTATCCGATTCAGAAAATACCAGTTTCATATTTGGTTGCCCTAGTACTGAGAACTCATCTGTTCCCAGCACAAGTAAACACAGCTCCACTTCACATGCTGGTTTCTCCCATATTTCTGTATGCCACTCAGTCCTTGAGACAAAGACTAGTAGGTCCTGTTAGGCCTCTGAGTGCCAATGTGCTAGACAAATACCCGCTGTACAAAAAAAGCCCTAGACTTAAAGGGAAGTATAGATCCATACCTGTCATTTGCATTCAGATAGGTTTTAATATATTCTGAATATATTCCACTTTATTTGGGAGCGATCATATTGTTTTCTGGTATTTTCTATATAAGTATGCATTAATAACCGTTTCTGTTGAGCTGCACAAATGGGAAGGGTCCAGCATGTTGTAGCTGCATGCCAGCATGAGATGCTGAAGGCACTGCACATCCATTTCACAGAGAATTGTACATACCATGGTAATTCTGATGCAATCAAGATGTGCTGGACCCCCTGAGAATGTGTTATAGAGTGTATCTGTACATGCATCTGTACATGCATAGTTTCTGGACAGAAACAGGAATACTATTCTGACTCAGTTCCTGGAAAAGTGAAAAGATCCTAAGAATATGTCTGAACCCCCCATTTAACCTATCAGATAAAACTTCTGGCTAGAAAATCTGGCCACATCCAAGAAATGAAGACAAATGTAGGGTAGTCCTACCCAAACCATATCCTGAGTTCCCATCATGGGAAACCAATGCAAATAAAAGGGAGATCGGTCTGACATACATCTGTGTGCACAGACACGCACAATGCAATAAAATGCTGGACTACATTCCTTGCTTGGTACTATTGCTCCTAGTAGTAAACCCACACTCAGCAGGAGCAGAAGAAAAAAAAACAGCTACAAGAGGCAAACAACAGGCACAGAAGTGACTGAAGCTGGTCTAGGAAGAATCAAATTCTGGGAAGTGTAAGGCTCCTGGGCAGGTTCTGGGGGCCCTACGGACTCTGCTGACCTGGCAGACCCTGCAGCAGATCTCTGGGGGCAGTGCTGGGGTTGCTTTTGCTTCTTCCTTCTTGCAAGAGTGTGCAAATAAAGGCCATGTGATGAAGGCAGCTTCTTTTTTCTTGTGATCTCCCTGAAAGCAGAGCACAATTTCTTCAGCTTTGTAATTCATAAGTACTTGAATTCTGTAATGTAATGGCACTTATTCTTCAGGCTATGAATTGACCATAAATAGTTCTCTGCAAGAATTTGCTGTTGGGACTGTGGTATTTACTAGAGACAAGTCAGATAAAGTACCTTATGCTAGACTGCAGCCCTTTTGGTCTTGTTCATAGCAGAAAGGAGGCCGGGAGGACCTGAGCTGCTTTCCACGCAGCTTCCTCACAGCACAGTCATCATAGGAGGGCTGGGAGAAAGAGTGAGAATGACCTGGGCACACTGTAGACCAAAAACCTGTACCCTAGAAAAGCTGATAGCAGCTGGGTGAGTGTGCTATAAATCAGAGCAGCTTCTTGTACTTAAAATTTGATCTAGAGGAGCACCTTTTCTCTGATAAGTAGAAGAAGCATCAATACTGCCCTTTTGCTCTCCAGTGCTGTGCCTCCTGTGGTCCCTATGTTGAAGAGCGTGGTGTGGAGTACTGCCCACCATATTGTGTGCTCTCCTTTTGAGAGCATCAAAACAGCATAAAACTGCCAGGGGCAGTGTGGGCTGGCGGCCCTTCTTCAGTGTCACTGGGGAAGGGACTGATGGCCCCAGGTTGGGCTTAAATGTGGTGCTGGGCTTGGGGCAGGGTGACAGGAGTCCTGGGGAGGCTGGGCAGGGGCAGTCATGGCTGGCATTGCCTTCAGAGACCTGACAAAAATTGTTTGGTGCAGGCCTTCAGGCTTGCATTCATTGTACATGAATTTATCTACCAAACAAATATTCTGTGGTGGAGATTCATGGATGAGCCTCAGCGACTTAGGAGCACATGTACCAATGGAGCTCAGCATACTGCACAAACCCTGAGTAAATGCATAAAGTAATCATGGTCACTGCCTCAAATAGCCCTATTTACAGATGTCTAAAAATAGCAGTGGCTGAAACAAACTACCTTGAGTTAACACAGTGTGCAGAGCTGTCTTGCATCTACTATGGTTGAAACAGTTCTCAGCTCTTGGAAGTCAGTGGTCAGACACTCTTTAGAACATTTCATAGTTAATAACATTCTTTATCCTCAAAGCAGGCTTACTGAATTGTAAGTTGATTTTGCTGTATGGTCATTTTGACACCTACATGTACTAACTCATCTTTATGCAGTCCCACCAGTGGGATCCATAGAGTATGAACACTCTGGTTACAAAAATGATTGCCTGAGCTTTGATGTGATATGTGTCACAACCTTTCACATCCAGAAAAACACAAATCCCAGTATCAGTCAAGGTGAATATGCTGTCTCTGATTTGATTTTCCCATGTACTTTATTATTTTAAGCTTTAGAATGAACATAGCCTCACAGAAGAAGCCATGACACAGAGGGAGAAAAAAGAGCTGAACTGTTTGTCTCCATGGATCAAATCCTAAGCCGCTCTGCAGGCAGGTTTTGGCTCACAGACTGATGCAGCAGTCTTCCTGATTAGGATAATTCTTTTGAAGGCAAAGCAGCCCAAAAGTCAACCCATCCACCAATGATGGTGTCATTTTTTGTTACTTGGAGAAAATAGATAACAATGATTATCAGTGTGTCTACTGCTTATAAATCCCATTCCGTTTTTCTGTCCCATTCAAGAACTTTCTAAAATTCTTGTACTACAAAAGGGTGACTGATATGAGATGCAGAGTGTTCCTATTTTCAGCTTTATAGCTATACTTGCCAGTCTTTGAAGTGTATTGATACGAACCAGAAACAGCTGGATCTTCAGTCAGCAAAATGGGAAGGATAGGTGGCATGTCCTCATTGAATTAAGAAGCTTCACTGCAGCCCATAATCACTGATTGGATATTATCTAATGGCAGAAGAGATATCGTTAGCATATGACGTTTTCAATTTCAAGTATTTTTAGGAGATGCATCAATTGAAGCAGTGATTAGACAGAAGTAGACCAAAACCATCAGTTGATTGCTTTTAGACATTACAACCTCATTCTAAAATGACTGAAAACAAGTCTATGAATTTATTCAGCTGTAATTTCAGTCTGTTCATATGTTATGATCTTGCCCTGTTTTGCAAACACCAGAAGGAACTGATTTATGTCAAATTAACCAACATTTTTTTCTCCTCCACATGAATAATTCCCGTAGCTGATTTCTACTGGGAAAGAGAAATACCTTTTGTTTCTGTTATGTGCCTAGTCACAGTTTAGAGCAATTAACTGCATTTAGGATGCTTCAGATTATTTTCTGACAGCCCGAGGAAAGTAGCCCAGCAAGATCTGTTTTGAAAGAGACATTATGAACATGTCCAAAGCAGTGTATACAGCTGGGTTCACCTGCTTCATTTCCAAGGTCTTTGTTTTGGTAGGAAATGATGATTGAGACTAATGCCTGTACACATTCATAAAAATCGGTATTTTCTTGACTGCCTATTCAAACAGTGCCTCTGACAGCATTTCCAGTTAGCATCCCCAAGGCTTACAGCAGATGTTTGTTTGATGGGATCTCATCTTCACTGTTATTTGCAAAGTCCATTTGAAATAATAGCTCTATTACAAGTCACGCAAAGCAGAAGCAACATTATCAGAATCATTTACCCTGGGCAATCCAAATGAAATCCCTGAGGGGGAAGAACATCTAACCACCATGTCCATTAAAACTGTTTTGGGAAAGTGCTATGAAATAAATGTGTCTCCTTCCCAATGCTGTTAATAGGTGTTCAGCACTGCTATGTGTCTAAACATGCAAACACTGTATGCTCTTGTTGTAGCCATTGCTGTGATATTTCATTCAGTAAGGCTACTTTCTGTGTTGGAATAGGAAACCTGTTTAAAACATGATTATGTTTGTCTGTTTTTACTGGTCTGTTAAGAACAGCATGAGGTTCCTCGCTCTCTTCAGAGCCTTCACTGTGCCTGAAACTGAAGCTAGCAACAACTGTGTTCAAACGAGGATTTAATAAGCAGGGGTCTGGCATGTTTTCCTTGATCACCACGAGAAAGAGATTTTAGGTACCATCAATTCTCCATCTCCATTTTATTTGATGTCTGAGTCACTGGCTCAAACAAAATAGTGATTTAACCTTGATACAGCTCAGTTTAATCTTGTCTGTCTAAGTGGGAGCAAAATGGTTCAGCATGGGGCTTTAATGTGCTTTCAACACAACTTGACCTTGTCTCCACAAGTGTGACCAGCCTGACCTGTGAAAGTCAGGATGCCGTCAGCCTGACTATGACTTGAGCATAACCGTACTGTCAAGAAAGAGTGATCTGTAACAGTATTTGGCTCTTATATGCTGCCTTTTAGTATTTTTCTATGATGAGTAAGATAGATAAGGCTTGTCAAATATTTACTTTCTTACTGTTGTCATTTCTTCACAGAACTAAAATAAATTTTTAAGGAAGAAAAGTAGCTTTTATTTTTCCCCTGGACTTCATTGAAAAACTTTGGATTTTCATTGTCAAAAGTGAGGAAAGAAAAAAAAAAAGCTGGCTTCAGTGATTTTTTATCCAAAACATTTATACAAAAATAGGAATTTTCTGGCAAACAGCATCTGTTCTACCCAAAAGGCTTCTTTTTTGCTTCTTAAGCTTTCAGGCAGTTCTAATTCTTATCTCTATCATATCATTAAGGCATCTGAGGCTCAGACAAATGAAGTTATTTGCCCTGGGTGCTGCAGTAGGCTGCTGGCAGAACTCAGAAGAATCCTGTTCCCTGAAATCCACTGAGTCTGTTCTCCATTCCCACCCCCCTGCAGAAAGAAAGACATTCATCAGTGCTCCCAAGACAGCTCCAATATTGGGAACAGTCTTTATTCTTGGAATAGAGATCTGCCCTGAATTTAAGCATCCTCTGGAAAGCTTCTGTTGCAGAATGAGGCATTGTGATTGTGAGGAATATTACTTAGGGTCATGTATCTTTTTCTTCTGCTACTGAACAGTTCCTTTAAAAAGGAATGCAAAGGAGAGGGAAATGTAAATCATGTTGCTGAAGCCTACATATCCCCCTGTCAGATAAATGGCACTTAGCAATCAGAATCTTTGTTAACACCAACAATCACTGGACATTTAAAACAGCAATTGGGCTAGAAGGTCACACTCAAAAGAGTTGTGATCGACAACTCGAAGTCCAGGTGGAGACCAGTGACAAGTGGAGTTCCTCAGGAGTCTCTTCTGGGTCTGGTGCTGTTTAACATCTTTTTCAACGACATGAATGGTGGCATTGAGTGCACCCACAGCAAGCTTGCTGACAACACTAAGCTGTGTGGTGTGGTGGACTTGAGGGAAGAGATGCCATCCAGAGGGACCTTGACAGGCTTGAGAAATGGGCCAGTGCAAACTGCATGAGGTTCAACAAGTCAAAGTGCAAGGTCCTGCATCTGGGTCAGGCCAATCCCAGGCACAATTACAAACTGGATACAGAGTTGGTTGAGAGCAGCCTTGAAGAGAAGGACTTGGGGGTGTTGATTGATAAGTTCAACATGATCTGGCAGCACACTCATGCAGCCCAGAGGGCCAACCGTATCCTGAGATGCATCAGGAGGAGTGTTGCAAGCAGATTGAGGGAGGTGATTCTCTCCCTTTACTCTGCTCTTGTGAGACCCCACCTCAAATACTGCATCCAGTTCTGGCGTCCCCACCATAATAGGGACATAGATCTGTTGGAACGAGTCCAGAGGAGGGTCACAAAGGTGATCCAGGGGCTGGAGCATCTTGGCTATGAGGATAGTCTGAGAGCACTGGGATTGTTCAGCCTGGAGAAGAGAAGACTCCAGGGTGACCTTATAACTGGCTTCCAATACCTAAGAGAACCTACAGGAAGGCTGGAGAGGGACTTTTCACAAGACTGCCCAGTGACAGGACAAGAGGAAATGTTTTTAAATTGAAGGAGAGTAGGTTTAGACTAGAACTTAGGAAGAAGTTCTTCAGTATGAGGGTGACAAGACTCTGGAATAGATTGCCCAGAGAGGTTGTGGACACCCCTTCCCTGGAGGTGTTCAAGACCAGGTTGGACAAGGCCTTGAGCAACCTAGTCTAGTTGAGAGGTGTCCCTGCCCATGGCAGGGAGGTTGAATTAGATGATCTCTAGGGTCCTTTCCAACCTAAGCCATGCTATGATTAATAGGAATACATCATGCTTCAGTAGCTGTGTAAACCTTAGACCCTATCTGTCTGTTGTATAAATTTCTGCTTTGGGGGCACCAGGAAGAGTCTATTTTCACACTATATGCTGCTTCTTTACCTACTCCAGATTTTCCATAGAAGTGTATTTTGTGCTTTGAGATGATTTATTACTGTGGCTTCCTCAGCCTCATTTGAATAAGGATTTAAATAATTTGATTTCCAATCTTTTCTTCCTATTTGTACTGCCATTATATGCAAGCAGCTTTTGTAGGATATGGGCCCTGTTATAGCTAGAAATGACCATATATTGAATGTGATATTCTCCAATTTAGCAAATAGTGTTCATTTACTATGCTTCAATAAACTGAGACAGTAGTTCTTAATGTATATGTTTTCAGTGTTACTTGCCAGCAAGCTGTGTCAGCTCCTTATCATATATAATTCAATGTATACAAGGTAATATATATATTTTTAATGCTTTTGCCTCAGGAATATTGACTAAAGACTTTATTTTCTTGGTAATTGGTATATATATTTTCTCCATGTTACAAGGCTTGTTATTTCCATCTCTTTGGGATTTATTGAAGAACTAAGTGAAGTAAGGCTTCAAGTGTTCAAGTATCATGTTCAAATGTCATGGATGAATGTCATTAAAAATTCCAAGGATAAGTGTAATTTGACATTGATCAGATCAGGAAACTAGGTACCATAGTGCAAAATGTATTGCAGGGATTAGCATGAGTATATGGAAGTCACAAACAGATATTCATCTTTGCCCAGAACCGATGCTGTTGAGGTGGCACCCTAGAATAAATGTGAGGAACCAGGTTCCACAGCATGTTGTTAGGAATTGGGCAACTGGTAGGCTTCCAGCAAAGGATACACAGGTCAGAGGTGGGTTCAGGGCGCCCTGTTTGAACATGAGCAGATAGGAGGCAGGTCAGGTAGTGCTGGCATTGCTCCTGTGAGAAAAGATAGGAATGGTCCAAGCAAAGTTTCCTGGAGCATTTGTCTGGCTGCAACAGTCACTAGAAAATACCAAACTGCTTTCAGTAGCTCGTGTCTAAGTCCCTTAGCTCCTTCAGAAAATTGTCACTATCATCTTTCTGAGGATGGCTTCTTTAGCTAGCTCTAACTTCCTACTTGGTCTAGACTCTAAGGTTTGGGTGTGTTCCCTTTTCGTGTAGGAAATATCTTTGAAGGTATCCACAAACTTTATAATTCTTCTGTGCTTTCTTGGCCTACTTAAAGTGATCAGAGAAAGGAAAAAGAAAAGGTAGCAACCTAGTAATCCTCAAGGTGTATTGAGAGACTGTAATCTGGACTGTAGTCATCCATCTCCCCTGCACTCCCTGGCAACATGCTATTGAATAGCGTGATAACTAGATATATAAACTGTATGTATGTATATATAATGATATCTCATGCTGAATTCATAAATAATCACAGAGAACCCTCCAGGTTGTTCTCAGTACAGATATACATTATGCAGGCTAATGTTCTGTGGCATAACTGTACATCATAGCCATTCCCTGTAGAACATATTGCCTAGCTTTATTCAGTTTTCTTTTAAAATAAATACTATGGATTTACGTTCTTGTAGCATTACAGATACTCCTCCTCGGGTCTTGTAAGT
Organism: Eurystomus glaucurus suahelicus; assembly: GCA_032159205.1. Taxonomy (NCBI): domain Eukaryota; kingdom Metazoa; phylum Chordata; class Aves; order Coraciiformes; family Coraciidae; genus Eurystomus; species Eurystomus glaucurus. Next base: position 22,922 of record JAVFHW010076231.1, read on the forward strand.
GCAAGAGCTGGAAATGAATACTGCTGTAAGTGACACACAAACTTCAACAATATTTTTCCTGTCCCATTGTCTCTCTCTGTTGCGATGGCCAGATCTTAGGCGCTTTTTTTTTGACACCTTTGTAGCACCTTTCCCTGGGGACCCATGAACCTGCCTTAAGAGAGCACCTGGATAGCACAGAAGATTAAGGAGCTTGTGTGTCTTCTCAGACCTTAGGCTCGATCTTTGGAGCTGATTCTGCAAGGAGAGCCAGGGCAAGAGCAGGGGATGTGGTCTGCAACTCTCAAGCAATGTCTACTGTATTCTGAAGTTAAATGTGGTGGTTGATACACTTTGGTAATAACACTGATGCATGGACATGGCATGAAAGTGTGGTTTGATAAAAGTAAAGATACAAATTAATTTATACTGTCTTGCTAATTGGCTAGCAAGTAGTACAGCTTTAAAAGTGCCTTTAACTCGTCCAGGGCATAGCACAGTGACAAACTCTTCCAGGTGAGAATAACTGGGTGAGCATGGTGAAAATACGATATGCTAGACTGGGTTGGGTTTTTTGGGTGGGTTTGTTTGTATGTTTTTCCGCCTTCATTTTAATGATGATAGATTATCTAGTTAACATGTTCACCTCTTTTGGAAGGCATTTATAATAATCAGTGTCAATATTTATCATGAAATAAAGCACTCTAAAATTTAATCATAGTCACTGAGACTATTTTTCACTTAGCACTGAATGCAAAATGCAGTCAGATATGTTAGCCAAGAATAAACTCAGGACCCAGTGTGGGGCTAGGGATGTTTAATGTATCTTGACAGTCATTAAGTAGTTGTTAAAGGACTGGCAATGAATTCATTATTCTCCTTATGAATCAGTTCCTATTTATAGCAAATGATCAAAAATTCCACGTTATAATATGGAGATTGAGATCATACATAATGGTTCTTTCATCAGAGGCAACCATGAAAGGACCAGTGAGACTAAAACAAATTACAGTTAATGATAGACTCTTTCTCAGAGAATTAAACACTTTAATTGGTCAATCAGATTGGGCCTTTGAGAAAGGAAGACTTGAAATTATGTGAAAGACTGCCTACTGTATTTTGGCAGCTTTATGGTCCTCTGGCAATTTCTCATCAGGATTTAGATTTGTCATCATGTTCTAATGCTCATAGCTACACCTAGTCAAGAATAAAAGCTGCTTCTCCATGTCTTTGGTTTTGGGGTTCCTTTGGAGGAATGAAGTTGTTAGACCAAGATTTTGGTACTGATATGCTGCTGTCTCGGGATGCAATTCATTGGTGACATCTATGTATCAGCTGAAGTATCTTTTGAAAGCTTAAGTGAAATGTGATACCCAGACCTTGCTGCTTAAGGGTCAGTTTCACCCTCTTTGCAAATACATGAGGCAGTGGCATCAGCTCCTTGTGAGTTGCCCATGCTTGCAGTAGCACTGAAGTCACAGATGTCAGGGCAGCAACACTCAGTGCTTGAGAGAAACACTGGCTTGCGAAAGAGCCCCATTTCTGCCCTTGCCCCAGACCCTGCATCAGCTATGGTGTCATGGCATCTGCTGTCCTTAAAAACCAGCTGGCTGTCTAGCTGTCCACAGAGCAACCAGAGCCTGGGCCTCATGCTCTCTTCACTGACTCTATAGGCTCAATCTTATTTACATGGCTATGCAAACAGCACTTATGCCAGCACGAGGGTGCTTGACTTTTAAAGAGACATCCTCCTATTTGGCTGCTCAGGTAGCAGTGAATTCTGCTGCCTGAGTGGCAAGAGGCCATGGTCTGGGAGAGGGGCCAGCAAAGCCACCATGGGGTACAGAGACAGAGGAGGACTCTGAAAGCCAGGTTTGCTTTTCCTTCTTACCCTGGGAGCATGAGAGGGTGGCTGCCCCTCCTGGAGAAGAAATCGCCATCCTCTGACGCATCCCAGACAGCAGTTACAGCTGCCCCTTACACATGGAGCCCTCTTTCGCTTTGTGCAACATCAGGTAGCAGCCTGGCCATGCAAGCAGCGGGCAGCAGGACCATGCCATGGCCCCAGCAGTCTGCTGCCTCAGGTAAATGTCTGCTTTGCTTGGGCCTTTAACTCCAGTTGGCAGCCCCTTCAGGAGCTCAGGTTTGCTTAGGTATAAAGAGTTTGTTGAAATTCACTGCAGCTTATTCACTGAATGCATTACAAATATGATTAAATTAAATGTAAATACTTCTGAAATGCAAATACCATCCAGTGTCTTTCTCTCTTTTGCTTTGGTTAGGCTCCTAGGATAGGGCAGCTGAATCATTGTAGAGTTCTTAGGAGCCTCCAAGCTTTTAGTGTGCTGGCATTTACTACCCATAACTACATTTCTCATATTCCAATGACAAATTGGCCCTGTATCAGGGGAGCCTGTGTTTATTCAAAATAACCCAGCCTTGCTTACGATTGTGACAAATCCATACTCCAGGTTTGCTGCCAGCTTGAAAGTATAGATCCTGATCAGCAAACTTTGATGAAAATCAATTAAATATAACTTGCTATATTAGCAGAAGAAGTGGTAATGAGCCGCAGGGAGATGAAAAGCCAGCAGAGCTTCTGTTAACACTTAAACAAAACTGCTGCTGTCGTGTGTCCGTTTGCATGAGCAATAACTTTTTGATGCACTAGGCTTTCACCTTCTGTCCTTCCTCTATTGATAGGTGTACATGACCTAACAACTCCAACCTTTTGCCTTTGCATATTAGGAAGACATATCATAGAATCAGAATGGTTTGTGTTGGAAAGGACCATAAAGTTCATCTAGTTCCAAGCCTCCTGCCATGGGCAGGGACACCTCCCACTAGACCAGGTAGCTCAAAGCCCCATCCAACCTGGCTTCTCCCAGGGAGGCAGCAACCACAGTTTCTCTGGGCAACCTATTCCAGTGTCTCACCACCCTCACAGTAAAGAATTTCTTCCTAATATCTAATCTAAATATACCATGTTTCAGTTACTACAGTACCTTTGGATATGTTTGACAAGTCCTTATTTTTCCCTGTAAAACATGAGCGCTTCTGTGAACTTTAAAAACTGTTACTTACTGAACTGTTCTATGTCTTCAGGAAGTACAGGGACACCAACAAAATCATGCTAGCCTCAGCCTCATACTGTATTAGAAAATGAAGGGACATCCAGGTGAATTATTTTCAGAGGTCCCACATGTTTTGAACTTGTCCTCCTCACTGTACTTTTTTTGCTCATCCTTTTTTGCTGTTTGTTCACTGTTCTTCCTGCCTACCTGGGTGCAGTACCCCACAGCTTGTCCTGTGCCATGCAGTGGCCTTAGTAAAGAAAATATTTATTGTTTTCTTCCCCACTGTGGCAATCAGGAAGTTTGGCAAATGATGTTTTCTGTTAGGGAGTCGATGCAGGGCATAGGAATCTCCACTATCTCAAAAAAACTCACCAAGCAGTGCAATTTAACATGAAACTACTTTGGTGTGAGCAACTACAATTGTTATTCATAGCTTAATCTCATATTTGCATTGTTATCTAGGTATGAAATTGTCACATCTCTGTCCCATGTAAGCCTTGCAAGCTGGAAAGTCAATTTAAATTGAAGGCCCCAGTTAATCATGTACAATATAATGGCTGTTCTCAAAGATATTAAGGAAAGTATCAAAGAAATACAAATACCATGTGACACAATTAGTGTCATACAGAAGCATTTAGGATCAACGCAGTGTCTTTGGTATCTACCTGGTAATTACTACTATGTTTCCCTGGTTTAATTACATTTATACCTGTAAAATTACAAGATAAATGTGTTTGAATTTATTACAGGAAATTGCATGGTTTGTTAACAATAGATGAGCAGAGTATAACTGGCAAACATGTCCTGGTTATTTGTGCAACATCTGAATGCATGTATTATTACTTCAGAGATCCAGGATTGTTGCGTGAGTGGCAAGTATGAAGCCTAGCCAGTTTAGCACCTGGTAATAGGAAAGCAAAACACCAAGGAAAAAGCTGAACAGTAAAGCAACCTGGCAGTTCTCCAGGGCTGGAAGCAAAATCGTAAAAATTAGGTTTTAGAAATGTAGCAATTTACTACACCCTATTTCCTTTTATATTTGTGACTTTCTGTCTTTTCCATGCTGGAATGCAAAGGAGCATTTTTACCTACTGCATATGTTGTAGGACAAGCTTGGCTAAAAAAGTACCTTCTGTGATTGTAGCAGTTTGGACTTTGATGACCTTAGCACTTTCCATGTTAAATAAAGGGAGATAAAGCTAGTCACCTTGGGTTTTCATTTGAGTTCAGGGGAGATACTGCATTCTGATGGATAGGGCCCAGGGCAGAAAGTGAGAGGACTTGCATATTATTCTTTTATTCTTTGCCCTGCTCCTAGAGGTATGGCCCTTTGACTCCTGGAGACAGATGCATCTCTCTACTGAGACTTTGCCTAGCACATTGTCTCTGCAACTCTGTTAAGCCTTCTAGGCACTGGCAAAACCTATAAAGGTTAATAATGATACAGTGGAAACAGTCTCCAGTCAGTGATGGGGATGGTATTCTCAATTAACTGGTAGTAGCAGCAAACTGTACGCTTCAGCATTGCATCCTTCAGGCACAGATCAGGCAGGTTTTGCTCTGGAGTCAAGGGGCATGTAGTCTGAATGACATATGGAGGATTCATCTTAGGTTCTGTTGAGTCAACAGCACTGGTGTGGTACAAAATGTCACTGATTCAAGTTTCAAGCCATCACCTGAGCTGGGACAACAGCAGTCTTATCTTGGAGTTGCTTTGTAGCTATTGTGCATTTCTAGGTGAATATAATATTCTCTCACCTTGGTTTTCTGTTCCTTGCATACTTATTAAACAAGCAAACAAACAAGAAATATAAAAAGAGAAAAAGCCTCCTGAAACTCCTAAGCCTTCTCCTTGTCAGCAAGCCATCAAAAGTTGCCTCCAGGTATTACTGCTTTGCTGAATGTCCTGGGACTTCAAGAACATTGAGCAGGGTGTTGCAAGTATTCAGTGTCAGCCTAACCGCAGGCATTTCTACACATCCTGAACACTCTATAGACATCAGATGTGAATATACCCTGGCATTTGTGTATAATAATAGCAATTTGACTGTGTGATGGTACTACAGCAGGTATAAATAGTTATTTTCACAATGGCAATGTTTCATTTAATCTAGAAACCTTGGAAGAATGTAAAATATATTTAAGCTTTGTGATGAGCCAACTAGTAGATAAGCAGTATTACTCCTACCAAAAGACAGTAAGAGTGAAGGACCAGGAAAATGAAGAATTTAGTTTGGTATGAATACAGTGTTATGAATAACAGAAATAAATTCTGAATTCTTTGCTGTAACCTCTCGAGATGACCAGCCCTTCTGCTAACTATTTTGCTGTAATATTACCAGTGAAAAACCTGCTGCTCCACTGTATGACATCTTGGTCATACAAGAAGAAAGAAACAGCATGAAAACTCCTTGACCAAGAAGAGGGCAAGGTAGTGAGCTGAACAGCATCTGGTAGCAGACCAAGGGGCCTGCTCCATACAGGGAGAGCAAGCAGAGCTGAGAGTGACCGCAGGACCACGTACTCTCCATGCTGCAAGGCACAGACACATAGGATCTGAACTTTGTGAGCAGAGCAAGGGCAGTGATAGCAACAGGTCCCATCCGCAGGGAACTCCAGGGAAAAAGCAAAGTCACAAGTCATATCTGAGGCCAAGCCAAACTGCAAGCAATTCAAGAACAGGGCTAGAAACAAGTTCTCCTCCAACATAGCTCAGTGGAAGAAAAATTATGATTATGTATTACAAAGTAGAAAATTTTTTCCAAATGTGTTTGAAGAAACCAGATCCCTTCTGAGAATAAGGTTTCCTTATTTGAAAACACTTTTTTTCCCTTCAGAAAAAGAAGCATAATAGGGATTTAAGAAAACCCCACCTAGTGAACTTTATTTGCCTCTTTAGTGCCTTCAGCACCTGAATCATTCCTTTGTTTAGAAATTCCATATGGCAATGGGCTACATTGTATGACATAGTTGTCTTTTTGCAATGTGTAGTCAATCATGCCACTGAAACTGGTAAAGATCATGGTCCAAATTCTGTGATCCTCAGGCTAACATTTTACATACTTTTTTTTTTTTTAAGTTTCCACTCATTAAAATTAAAAATAAACAAGCAGCAGTTTTTAATCTTCAGTGACAATGTGTGACTTGTTTACACTCTGACTGTCTCTCTACTACTCCCAGAAAGAAGAGCTTGAGTCTACTAAGGGAGGACTCTGAGTTCTTGCTGAATTAGGATTCAGTATAATTCACTTCTTATCTACCCAAAGTTTACACTGGTATTCACCTGGCTACCACACTGCTGCAAGTAGTTTGCTTGCCAGAAGTTGAGCCAGGAAGGTAAAATCCTTCTCTACAGTCACTTTAGGAAAACTAGCCCCCAGCACTAGTTCCAAAGAGATGAGGAAAACAATGGCTCATGATATATTCAGAGCAAAGTGGTGATTAAGAGGGTCCTAATGCAAATAACTATTTTCCTCTCAGCCAGATGACTGCTTCCAATGGACTTGTTAAGAAACGAAGAAGGGAGGATCTATGTCTATCTGCATCCACTTGGTTTCTTTTTCTCTCTTTGCATGGTCAGATTGGTGCATTTGAAAAGAACAACAAAACCAGCTGCTCTTCTATCACATTTATTTTATAAATCATCAGAACTAACCTACAGGCTAACAGACCTGTACTGGCTATGTTGACTCTGTTAAGTCTGTTCTGGAAAGCCTTGTTGAGTGAAATCCTGCTTTCACCAAGATTGATGGCATGTGCTGAAAAAGGGACCAGGAGAAGAGCAGGGATGCAGGAAGGTGACCAGAGAACACATCTGTCCTGATGAGTCTGCTCCCTTGCTACCATGACTGTTACTCAACAGACCCAAATTAGGGTATGTGAGAGACAAAGCAATATTGGTCACACAAAATTTCAATGGCTTCTGCAGCTCACCTCCCGATGCTACTGATTTGTGCTTTCACAACAGTAGTCATTGGAAGCGACTCACTGTAAGAAACAAACAAACCCCCCCCCCCACAAACCCAGACTTAACCAACATCAGTTTACTTCTCCTTATCCCCCCAGACATTAAACACAAGAAAGAGTTTTTCCAGCGACTGAAATTACAGGGTCAGGTAATGCAACTCCAACACCAGCCAGAAACTCAAAGACAAAATTATTTACCAGTGAGAAGAATAACCTTGCCCTTAAAACATGCATCTTCGGTGCCTCTTAATTGTGCTGTTATTCCCACAGAGCTGACTTTCCTTCAAAATCAGATTAGCAACTGAACTGAAGGGCCTCTAATGCAACTGAACTTCAGCAGTGGTGCAAGAGAGCATTTAAATGGCCACACTCTTAAATGCTAAGGTACAAGAAACTTCCCACAGTGCACAATTTTGCTCTAGCTCTAGGCTTTCTCACCATTTTTGTCAGCTGGATCTCTACATTACTGGGGCTCCAGTTCCACCAACTGCTTTGGTGCTGACTGGCCAAAATTAAGCCGTTGAGTCTCATTGCTGTATCAATCACAGCTACTTATGCTTCCTGATAGAAATTTTTTTTCCTCTCTTATATTTGGCCAGATAGCATTGTCTTTTAGATAGAGTGAGAAAGCTGAGATCCTGGGTCTGATTTTGTAGTCTACTTATGATGTGAAGCTGGCTTCTTTTGAGGTTTCCTCTGTGAGTATGTTAGGCCTTAGGTAACTCTTGTAATACAAGATATTGAATGATTTTTCCTGAATATGAAGTTGCTCTTACTTCATACTTTATGCAGTTACCTGCAGAGGTGTATTTGTCCATTGAATAGATGCTAGACACTGGCTGGTGTCAGAGTGCGTGTGCCATCTCTGCTCCATTTCACTTAAATTTTTCTCATGGGTGACTTGCCATAGGTCCTATACAAGAGCAATAAATACCCTTTGAGTAGACATGGCTCAAGACTTCTTAGCATTATATGTAGGATCCAAATTTGCTTGAGATGCAGGTGCCCTTAATGCAGGAAGGAAGGAAATTTGTCAAGGCTGGGGGAGGTGTTACTTTATAGATCTAGGCCCTTTCCTTCAAAGGCATTTCTCTAGCTAGTTTTCTGAAGTTCTCAAAGTGCTAAGAAAGCCATGACTTCATCAGGTGCCCTAAGCAACCAGTTCTGCCTCTGTGTGAAATCAAGCAAACTTTTTTTTACTCTGCAAATTGCTGTGTGAAAGGAAGAAACTGAAACCTCCATTCTGATGCTTTGACTTCCCTGCTAAGATGCCAATTTAAAGACTTCTTACTTCTTCTCAGGAGTAGTTCATTTGTGGCTATATCTCTATTAATAAATTGAGTGGCCCAACAAGGAACTGAGTTGTAGCACAAAATAACTGTTGCTTGGGACCTGATGTCTACAGTATATGTATTTTGGGCTACTCTTACCTTCATCCAGAAGATTGAATATCCATTAGCAAACAGAGCTGATTGTTCTGTTTAGTTTTACTTGAAAGAAGTCTTCTCTGTGGGCTCTCAGACTCTCTGTGTTATTGACCAAAGCACAGAGAGTGGGGGTGATGGGAAGCCTGCTTTTTTGGAGCATATCTTCTGTTCTAACAACATCTAATATAGATTGACCTTTACGGCCAGCATGCAGTATTACTTCCTTGGAGCCCACCTGCTGACGCTGGGGAAAATAAGTATGGAACTTGCAATGGCTGAGTTTGTAAATGGTGGAAAAACTTTTTTAACTCATTGATTCAAAATATCTGCATGCTTCTGCATCTACGCTGGGTTCAAATGCATTGGTTGCTAAAGGAAGAGTGGATGTTGTATCTGAGGAGAATGATGAGAAAGCACATTGTTTGACTTGCCTGTGAAATGCAGGCAGGAAAAGCCAGTATGTTATCATGGTGATTTGAGTAATTTAGTTTGGAAGGTGATGTGATGCCTCATTCATTCATGCCTGACAAGTATTTTAAAATTCTGTGAAGTTACTTGAGAGCGGAAGAGATTACTAATGGTCTTACACTGTAAGCTTTCAGGGCTAGATTATTATTTAACTTGCTATAAACTGAGTGCTGCAGCTGTTTCATCAAAGAGTCTGTCAGCATTTAAGATTATTAAAATGTGTCTTAATATTAAAACTTGTTCCTGGTGAGCATCATGGGAACAATTCCATTTGGACTGCTGGCTTCCCACCTCACCAGGACTGAGGGGTGTTTAAACTCTTGTAAGTAATGGAACTGCTTCTGACAGTCTTGTAAATGAGCAAAACTTCTTCCCTGTTTAGATTATGATTTTTTTTTTATTGTAGTCAGTTAACTTACTGCAGCTGAGGCACAGGAGATGGTGGGGGAGGAACAATGGAAGGGGATGTAGAAGAGAGTTGAGATCACTTGGGATCATTTTGTTTCCTTTTTGAAAGAAAATATACTCAAGAATGAAAAACAGAGGTCAAGAGGAAGTGAAAGAGAGGTGTTTGAAACATCAAGCTACAGATCCTATGCAAAACATAGTGTTCTTTAAACTATGTTTGTTGTGATTGGTATTGTTCAGGTTATCCAGGTTTCCTCCTGAAATCCCAATGTTATTTGTTAGGTTTAGTCTGCTTTTGCTTTCTGACGAAACCACTAAAATAACAATTTGGCAACAGAAATCCTTCCTGTGCATGAATTTAAAAAGAACCAAGCAAAGCATGAGTTAGCATTTGTATCAGAGAGACACTTGGGAGAATGGCATCAAAGTCACAAGAAAAAAAGCTCTTTGTGTGTTTTGGTAGTCACCTTGCTGATCCATAAAGGCACTCTTGACACTAACAATGAAAGTCCAACACAAAGAAAAAGAGTAGTTCTATGTTTAGGGCTCTGGCTTTTTACTCTAGAGACCTGAGTGAGTATTTCTCTCCATCTCTTTACCCTTAGTGCAAGCAAGAACAACTTTAGAGCACAGCTGGGTGGAGGAAAAGCCAATTGTGAAGCCATGAGGTCTCACTAGTTGGTGAATAGTGGTGGCTTCTGCAAAAATCGAAGCTCATGGAAAGCCATGTAGGTCTGAATCCTCACACGAGGCTTTCATAAGCCTTTTTTAAACACCACTGACATCTCCAGAACAGCTGTCACGGCTCTGCTTTCCCCTTGTGCCTAAGATGTTTAGCACAGACTGACTTACGGTGGGGACAGGTAGATTTTGAATGCTTGTGTTCTGTATTTGGCATTTCTCTGTGTTTTCTGTCTGAAAGTGAGATACTCCCTGCCTTAGATGGTTGCTGACTAAAATGATAAGGTGCTTGAATGCTCTGATAATAGTTGCTCCTTAGGTTCCTTGTATAGATGGACAAGAGGCTGCTGGAGTTACACAGCTTTTTGGAAAGTGGGAAGAAAATGAGAGCGTATTTCTTAGGATCATCTTGCCCCAGGGGAGGCTTTTTATTTTCAAAATAACTTTGCTTGCCTTTTAGGCTTACTCTGGCACAGTCTACACACTATTTCCTTTTATTCATTTTTACTTCTACAGCCATTCACTTTGAGAAGAGACTCTTTATGGGAACTTGGGAACTATGGGAAATCTTTACTGTAAGAGTCATGCTGGTAATTGCTTAGGGGTTTTATTTTTGAGATTTTTGTTTGGTTTCTTTTTTTTGTGGGATCACTCTACGTGCTAGAACACTTAAAAATGCAGAAGGTGAGATGAGAGCTAAACTTGTTGATTAGGGAACCTATTGCTTTCTAGCACTCACCAGAAAGGAATTCCTGTTCTGTCTGCACATTGCAAAGGAGCTAATGCACAGGAAGAAGTCTTCAACCTTCCTTCAGAGGCATAGGGTATGTGCTAGCGCCAGAAGAAAGACCGCTTACTTTATGGTCTTTAATGATCTGAATAGTAACAGCAAAGGCAATGATTAGCGTTTACTGGTATTAATACCTTGTGGAAACACCAGTGATATTAAAAGTACATAGAATGAAGAAGCCCATAGAAGTTGGCTGTCTTTCTTCAGGCAGAGGAAACAAGATGAGTCTTCTGTTCCTCAGTCTTATCTTGTATGTAACTTTGAATGGCCCTGCATACCTTCTGGGAAATCACTGTTAGCCTGAAGACAGTATGCATTCATTCTTCTCTTTCATATATTTTATGGTAAAACTCAGTGCTCCCCAGTAACTGATCTGACTCTAGGTACATTCAGAAGTAGGAACAGCAACATGAACATGACTGCAGACTGAAAAAGAAACACACATCTGAAAGAGAGAGCTGATTCTTAACACTCTAGTGTTGAAAGTAAGGAGAGAAAATGTGACCGGTCTCCTGCATCGCACTGTGTATGGCTGTCTGCTTCCAGAGGAAAGTGGAACACAGAAAAGCATGGGGGTTTGGGGTGCAATGGTTTTTTTTGTTTGTGTGTTTTTCCCTCTGCCTTCCCTCACCTTTTGTGGGCCTAGGTAAGAGCTGACTATGGCACAGGTACATGACTCCAGGCTATTGCACAGGTAGAATGTTTCCTGCATCATTAGTATAGGACTGTTCCTATAATGTGTTCTAGCTCTCTGTGCCCCTTTCTGCTTCCTCTCCATCCCTCTTGGCATTTCTATTTTGCAGAAGCAAAGCTTTCATCCTTGGAGTCTCTGCATCACGCTGTGGAGGCAGTGGTTTAGTTGTGAGCAGACAGTCTGCTGCTTATGACCTGTTTAGGTGTGTTTTAGCCTTTCCCAGTGAAAGTATTCAGGGTAATGAGGCTGGGGACTGCCTGAGGGAAATGTCAAAGCCTGGATGAGGTGGTTTCAGTAGTGGGAGTCAGCTCAAATGAGTTGACAGCAGCTGGGGATTTGCTTTAGTTCAACTAGAATCAGTTCCTGGGTCTATTTGTAAAGTTGTCACCAGCTATGGATTGGAAGCTACTAGAAGACAGTTGCAGAAAGTTGTTGGCACCACCCTTGAACAGCTGTCAGCAGGGAGGTGTTATGTGATGGCCTTGTGACAGTATCACATTGTGTGGTGCACTCCAAATCCAAGGTGCTTACTCTACACAGACTATGATAAATGTGGAGTAGAGCAATGAGTAGAGTAGAGCCCATAGAAAGGAGCAATGAGGAAAAAAAGGTTCCCAGTGACAGAAACAAAATTCCTTTAGGAGAATTTGGGACAGGCTGTGAGTTGGCTGCCCCTTCCATGAGGCTTAGGGCAGCACTTGGATGGTGCACATGCTTGCAGGTGTGAGGGAAGTACGGCCATACTGTCCTGTGGCTAGGGTAGAAGGTTAGCCTGCTGGCTGGCAGTTATAGCCCTTCCTTTTCTGCTGGTCACCCCCACCGCAGGAAGAATAGCCTTGTGCACTGAGACTATTCCCTCTGTAGCGCTTGTCAGCAGGGAGCCTGGCAGACCACAAGCAAAGCAAAGAGCAGGGCATGGCTACTTTAACCATCCATCCTATTCTGCTGCCCAAGGCAACTGCCTGCTTTCCCTCCACCTGGGGCGAGCAAAAGCCTCTGGCTGCCTGGATGGCCGCCAGTAGGAAGTTTTGGCATCTGCACCAGGTTGAAACAAAGTCCTGGCTGGTTTGCAGCTCGAGGTGGGGCACGAATAGGGCAGGGTGGGATTTGCTTATTTTCTGTCTTGTAATTAGTTGGTTTTCTTGGCTGTTCCTATGCATATGTAAACATTTCTTCCTTGTGTTCCCATGCCTTTGTTGTTTCCCCTGGTGAATTGATGTTGCTGTTATTGAATGATGATGGGGTTTTTTTTCCACTTCTTTTATTTTCTAGTGTGAAGTGAGGTGAATTAATGTGCATGGGGAAAATGCCAAAGGCAAGAATTGTTTCCCCTGGCATGAAAGGGGAGATCTCTGCTGATCTTCCTTAAGTTCTCCTGCTAGATGGACTGTCGTTGTACCAAGGAGAGATGAACACAGGGGAGAGCACATTAGGTTTTGTGCATGAGGGAGATGGTCAACGCTGAAGCTCAACTTTTATGTATCTATTGCCCGTTTGGCCCCTCATTCTGTAATGGCAGTAACTGAGGCTCTAGATCTGGATGCTGGGAGGAGATGTTCTGGATCCATACCTCACAGATTTGGCTGCAGCATTAACTAAAGTCACTCTTATGAGGAGTTTGCTCTCTCTTCTGCCTCCTTTCCTCCACTGCAGCTCTTGATGCATTAAGCAAACTGCTGGAATCAGAACCATGTGTATGATGTAACTGCCCAACACACGTTAAAGACCTCTGTGAATCTCATCAGCCAGAGATTTTGAGCATGCCACCTCTCTAATGCTGACTCGTATTTCTCCCTTGCCCCTTCCTCACAGACGTGAGATTAGCTTCTGAGACTGTGCACAGACCACTTAGGCCATCTGAATCTCTGCTAGTGCTTACTATCATTCTGGAAGAGTGATTGCATCTGAAGCATAAATTATTATCTGCAGTTTAGCCCCAAGTAAAGCTTTGAGGCAGCTAGAAAGAGCAATAATTAACTGACCCAGCTACTCAATATAATTAATATAATATGTATTTGTGGGTAGTAATAATGAATAAATTGCTTTTCAATGGAGTAGAATTTCAGCTTTTCGGCAACAAGAAGTACAGCATGGGGTTTTTTGAATGTAAAACGTAGCTGGAGCTCGTTATGAAAAGATAATTCTTGGAGTATTATTGCATAAACAAATATTATTACAAACGACTCATATGTTATCTATGAACCCCAGTTTTTTCCCCCCCTCTTTTTTTTTGTTTTTGAAATAAGGCTCAAATCTCCTTTTTTTAGGTGGTCTTCTTTTCCTGATGCGTTATCTTGTGGAAAGAAGACCATAAGCTTGTCCAGCTCTGCACCAAGATGATGGTGTGATATGTGAGATCATCTTCCATTTTTTTTTAAAAGCATCAAGATATTAAGGCTAATGTGGCCTAGCGTGTGTGTGGTGACAAGCCATCCCTTACTCCTGTAAGCAAGAGACGATGCACAGGACACGGCTATGGGGAAACCAGCCATGATGTTAAAAAGCATTTCTAAAGTGGGTTAAAGCCCACACCTGACTTTTAGAAGTGATTAGCTGAAAGGTATGGTCTAAACAGTTTTATACTACTTTTAATGTATCTGTTTAGTCCTTGGGAAGCAGTAGGTTGCAGTTGAAATATTTTTCTTCTATTGACTTAAAGGATAGTAAATCCTACATTTGCTGCCAGATTTTTTTTTTCTGCTTTCTACCCTTTTGCCCACAGCAGTTTGTAATTGAGTCCAACAAGGAGCATAGGAATATTATAGGTTACTCCCTTAAAACTGATCTTAGCTTTCAGATAATTGGTTTCTTTCAGCAGATGCATGGCTACAGAACCTTTGTGAGTTTTTGTTGTTTGGTTTTGTTTTTTTTTTTCTTGTGAGAATAAATGTTATATGGTTATGTTTGACTAGTTTTTTTTATAGTCTGTCTGTAAGACTGTCTCTCTGTCTGTAAGACTAATCTCTCTTATCTTGAAATACTAGAGATCCCAGCAGATGAGAGTGGGGCTCGTGTAGTCTGAAGCTCCTTCTGTCCACCTAGAAAAAAGCTAGAAACCTTCAGAAACTGAGTGATACAAACCCAGATTTAATGGCTGAAGTTTGGAGAACTTGAGAAGCCGATGAAGCAGGAGTGAAATGAATTCAAGAGTAGGCTGCAGCAGATTTGAGCCTCTAATGTATAACATGTGTTCCTGCTTTCATTTGCCTACTTTACAAGAGCTAATACACAGTATTTTCAGGGTTCACAAGGGGGCTTTTCTCCCTCTAGGCTATTAGCTACAGTAACAGCTTATTAATAAAGTTAAGACTTTCTCCCAGCTGGGGGAAAAAAACGGCCCTGAAGGAGAGGGGGAGGAAGAGGAGAAAACGGAACATTTTGTTTAAACAAGTTAACAATACATTGCCAGAGGAAATGAATCAGAAGAGAGTGATTTTTGCAAGCATGTATGTTTTGCTTTATGAAAACAAAGAGGTTTAAATCCTGGCCGCCCAAGAGTCAACAGGGCCCGTATTTAACTTAGTATGGCAATATGGGGTCCTAGTTCAGTTGCTAAGGGCGGAGAAAGGTATTTCTAGAAGAACAAAGGGTAGTTAGTTACGCTTCTATCTAGTATAACCTCCTAGGGATACCTCCCAGGATTATTTTCTAGTTGCTTTTTTCTCCTGAAAAGTAACCTCCTTCTTCCTTACCCCACCCAAAAACCACAGCTCCCTTCTAAATGTCATCTTCTACAGAAAATGAGGTCATCCGCACCTGATAGAGTGTGGTTGTACACAATTGTTGTTGTTGGCACAATTACCTGTTTCCTTCCTGTTGTGAGGTCAGCCCAGCTCTGGGGAGTCCTAACAGTGCTCTAAGATGTGCCACGCTGAGGACCCCTAGAGGACCACTTGGCAGGCAAGGACTTTAGAAGACTGTAACTAAACCACTACCTTTCTTGGACTTGTCCTTTGTGATGAGGTATGAGGAGATTTCCTTCCTCCCCATTTCCTATGTTAGTGAGATCCTTAGTTGCTCATTTGGAGAAGACAGAGTAGGAATGTATGCTCCCAGCCCCACACCCAGTGTGGCTGGGAGCTGTCTGTGTATATATAGTCTGTAGATTATTAGTATCTGTTTGTGGGTAGATAGTTCATGTGGTTTTGTCTGTAGTTATTTCCAAACTATCTTGGCCCCTTTTAAAGGGTGGTTTCCTGAAGAAGCCCTCTGTGGGCTTTGAATAACTGATTCATGATTGCTATCCCTAGACTAAGACTGCTGGGTGAGAGGTGTATTTAATCTTGGCCTTTCACAATGTGACTGACAGCTGTTTCAGATTTCTAGTTTTTCACAGCACCTTAATTATGTGCTGATACTAAACTGGAAATACTACTTTTTAGTGTCTCCATTAGTGCATATGAATAATTGACTATCTCGAGATATTTTGAGACATGAGCTCCTCCCTACTCCTCCTAAAAACTTTACTGTTCCCTTAGTTCCAGGTACACTGGTACTTTCCAGTGGGCTTTCTGTGTATCTCGGTTTGTCACAGTTCATTTATCCGTAAGCAGTGATAGCAGTCAGTGGGTGAAATTCTGGTCTGAACTTCCACAGCCTGTGTCCTGCCTACCTCTCTGCATGCAGTATTTCCTGTTTCCTGACTGTAAGCCTTTGAAAGCAGCAGTTAAGTGTTTTGAAGCAAGTCTTTGATCTCTTCTCTTGCATGTTTGGAATGAATAGTGTTTGCCTTGCTACAGCACTGACTATCTGTGGCCAGGCAGGATGGACTGTTCATACATAGCATGCAAGTAGATCAAGGGGAAAGAGATTTCTCTTTGTATATTCTACATGACCTTGTTATTCAGGTTACAACACAAATTCTTGTATTTTTGTCTCTACCTAAGGCACTGGAGCAACCTAATAAGGAGCTACCCTACATCGGGGTTACCAAGGGTGATGCCAGCACAGGCCATGCAAGAGCCTCTTTCCCCAGAGCTCAGGGTTATTGTACCTGGTGACAATGGCAGGCTTCATTGACAGACCTAAACAAGGTGAGATGATGAGTCAAGCCTGGGATGTGTCCAGGAGATTCCAGTTGGGAACAGGAGATCAGACTGAAGATGGATCTACCTAGACTGTTGGTAGAAGAATTACCATGTGCCCCAGCATACAGGGGCAGAAACAAGACTGGAAATAAGGCTACCTACGGCAATCACCTGAGGCTTTTTGGGAAGCCAGGTCAGCAAGCTAGGATGGGGCTAGGCAGAGGAATGCCAGCAGCACAGCTCCAGCAAGGACTGAAGCCCTATGCCTGAGCTGCAATGGGGCCCCATGGGCAGGGGTTGAGTATATGAGGTCCCAGGTGAGGCTGGCCAGGGCCATTAAGGCCATAGGTGCCCTCAGGGCTCTGAGAGCCAGAACCCTGTCAATAAAGTGCAGAGTTGATGGGCTTTTTTTTGTATGTATAAAGAAGGAGTAACTAGTCAACATGCTGTTATAAAACAGTTTGTAGTTCCCTGTTTCGAGAGAAAGCATAATTACAATTTTCTTCCTAATCAGCTGTCCACTTCCTGAAAAAGACACCAAAAATGTATTAGTCAAAACCCAGTGAAAATAATACTCTAAAGAAGAGTGTGTGTATGAGGAAAACAAACAAACAAACCAAAACAAAAAAACAAGCAAACAAAAGCCCCCAGAAAGATAATATGAGTGATTGGCTGATCTTTTTATAGGAGGACTGAAAATACGTTCCTTCTGGTAAGTTTTCCTAAGTCTTGTGACCCTGTGAAACGAGCTAGTCATACTAACAAAAGTTCTGAATGTCTTGCTCTTCCAAAATATGCAAATTTGGGAAGTCTGAGAAGGTTCAAGAGGGGTGTTATATTATTCTAAGTCATGTGTCCCTTGTCCTACTCTTCTTGTGTTCTTGTGGATTTCTTGTGCCCTGTGATAGGACAAGGGGCAATGGATGTAAGCTAGAGCACAGGAAGTTCCACCTCAACATGAGGAGGAGCTTCTTTACTGTGAGGGTTCCAGAGCACTGGAACGGGCTCCCCAGAGAGGTTGTGGAGTCTCCTTCTCTGGAGACTTTCAAGACCCGTCTGGATGCATTCCTGTGTAACCTGCCCTAGATTCTATGGTCCTGCTCTGGCAGGAGGGTTGGACTTGATGATCTCTAGAGGTCCCTTCCAACTCCTAACATTCTATGATTCTATGATTCTTTAATTCCCTGTGCTAGTGGTTGATTACTGAAGTATCAATTCTGCTATCAGATAAGTAATGCCTTTGAAAGTTAATAGATGCACCTTCATTTGAAATGTTATTTGTTTTCAAAAGAACCTTAATAAGCAAATCTAAGTGAGAGCATCTGACAAACAAATAATAATGTTAAGTCTTTTGAAATGCTGCCTGAAAGAATCTGTATATTCTCCTGGTTTTGGCTTAGCAAAAAATACAAAGAATCAAAGTAGGACTTTCACCTTTTTAAGAAGCAACTCTCATTAGGGCTTTGTGTATGAAGGGGTGTGCTACTGCATAGAAGTGTGAAGTCTTAAGCCCAGGTTTACCAGACCCTTTTGGGATAGAGAGGAGGGGGAGAGGTTGCAAAGATCTAAGCCATTGCTGTAACCTATCCCACAACAGAGCACTAGACATTTATGGTCAAGATATAGGAAAGGGCTTTCATTAAAAATACCTGTTAAAAAGTGGGCTTGAATCTTCTTTGAAAAATTGTACTGGATGTGAATCAAAGCTAAGGTTACTTCCTGCTGCCAGTTTTACTGTTGCAGCCGTGATCAGAAATGCTGAAACACTATTAAAAAGGTTGTTCAGCCATATATCTAGTTCAAGCAGTTAGGAAATACCACAAATTTCCTTGAGTTTTCCTGAAACTTCTAGCCCAATTGCAGATACCAAAAAAAAAAAAAAAAAAGTCTTAATGAGATGAGTTATGTCACAACTTGTAGTACATCAGTCTTAAAGGATCCTTAGACTCCTGAGGGGCCTTAAAAGATAATTATCAACAAGCTTAAGTGCCCTAAATAGATTTGTACTCCCACTGGAAAAAGTACAAGGATCCACAAATTAAAAAAAAGTCTTGAATCCATGCTTTAAATAACTCTGGGTTTGTCTATAAGGAACTTACCACATCACTCAAGTTTCTCCTCAGTCATAACAGAGGGAGACAGAAGTAGAACTTGCATCTTGTCATGCACCCCTGAGCTGATTCTCTAGCAACTAATAATTGTAGCCTTTCTCCTAGGTACTAATTTTGCTTTCCCCCTCTCTTTCTGGGCACTGAGCTTAATTTCTGCTGCTCTATAAAGCCTGTTTGAAACTAGCTGGTAAGTTCAAAAGCTATTGGAGGTGAGGGGGACTCTATACCCATCCATGTGTGCATGTGTTAATAAGCTGCTTAAGCTTAATTTCCTTAGGAAGCAAAGCTAACAACCCAAGAAAATAAGACTAAAACTTAGTATTTTTTGAAGTGGAAACAGATATTGAATGATACCTGTATTGAATGATAGCAGCCTATAAGGCTCCCCATGCAGTTGCCATATATTAGCAACCTACATGCCATAAATGCATAACAGTGTATGAACTTTTAACAGATTAATGAATCCTTGTGATGTGAAGGATTGTTTATTACAGGGTGGATGGATGGAAAGGAGTAGACCAGAACCGTCCTCTGCTAATAGCACTGAAACTGTTAACATGACAAATATGATTTCTGTGCCTGCTTATAGCTTTCATCCAGTTGTGGTGGTTATTTTTAACATTTGGGCTTTTTACTATGTGTTATCCTAACTTACACGCCTTGGTGGAATGTGTGTGCAAGACTAGGAACTGCAATGACCATAATTACCCACTCTTATTACTGACTCTGATTTTAATGTCCAAACTTACCATCACATCGAGTAATGTTGTTTGGAAACAACTTATGTGTCTTTTGCCAACATATCCATAGAACTGGGATCATTTCAACAAACTTGTTTGCTTTTTCACATAGGAAGGTGTATGTAGATGAAAACCATATTTGACTCACTTATATGAAATCTTCTGTTAAACTACTTAAGTAATTAATAGGCTTTTTCCAACAGGAAGACCAGTGCTTCTGATTTTAAGTAACCTGCTACTGCTGGGATGATAGCTTCTGTAATGCTTTTTTCTGACTAAATATGTAAACCTTTACTGCTTTTATGAAATTTTCAATGGAAAGGTTGTTGAATCCAGAGGATGTGCTCTGGCCTGAACTGCAAAATTAAACTAATCTGTCAATAAATGGCTATTTCATGTATTTTTGTGTAATATTTTATCTACAGCATTTGTTTTGCTTCCAGCATGAAACCATAATGGATACCAAAACATCCAAAGCTGTGGTTGATGGGACTCTTATTCTCTGGCCAGCTCTGCAAGCTGTGTATATTTGAGACATGCATATAACATTTATTAATTTAGTACATCTACTAGCTAGTTACACATGTATCTTTAGTATAAAACATAGACAAGGACGGTTTCTTACTTCTGGCCACTACAGCTATGTGAAATTTGTAGTGGACTGTCTAGTGCCAAGTTTCATGTGTACAAACAAACTCTAGTCCAGTTTCTATTCCGACTATAATCTGTACTATTTGAATGGCGATTTCAAAGGTGTTGCAAGGTAAAATGGATCTGATCTGCTGACATGTATACTCAGGTGAGATGAACTGCATGCTACAGCACTTAATTCCGTCTTTTAACTATGAAAGGGAAGCCCAGGGTGTGGAGCTCTTGCATGGGTAAAAGGAATTCCACCCTGGGGGGATAGTCTGCAAGGCTTATGCTCTCAGGTTGGTTAGCTTTCTCAAATAAAATGCCCTTTGCTATTTGATTCAGGGGAAGCAGCCTTTACTTTCTTTGCAGGGTCTCTGATGTTGTGCATTAGTGGAGAAATTTGAGGAGGTAAATGATCACAGTTCATCAACAACTATTCTTTTACATCATGTTTCTGATCAGCGGGTGTGCTCCTCCTGATGAGCTGCAAATGTGGGCTTAATATTATATTAGCTATTAACTCGCAAAGTCAACAGTTTCCCTGGTAAGATCAGAACACTTCAAACATTACTCTGTATTTAAAAGCAATATTTTTTTCAGTGTAAAGGAACCCTTATTAAAACACAGATACTTTTATGATGTTATATAGCTTTCCTAAAACTCTGATCAACTGTGATGAATACATATGTTTGTGTGTGTGTTGTCATTGTCCACCCCCCTTTCTTCTTCAAAGAGGAGAAAGGGTTTCTGCTTTTCTAGGATCCAGAGGAGGTCCAGGCTTTTAGTGCTCTCTTATAAGTATTATTTGGAGCCTGAAGACCTAAAACAAGCATGTGAGGGCTGGTGGGGCACTGTCATCCCTTGCAGCCACGTGAAGGGTGTTATCTTTTGAATGTCCCCTCTCCTGTTTGTAGAACACAGAGAAGAGAGACCCCTTGGTGATTTCTGTAGCTGTCAGTCTGCTCAGCCACTTGGGAGGAGAAAGTGAATAACCTGTTTTGCATCTCACTCTTCTCCTTGTCCCGTCTTTGAAAGTGTAAGAGATTTTCAAGAGCAACTTTGCCAGGGCTGTTGACCATTAGTTTTGTAACATCTGAATTTCTGTTTCTCTGGACTTATACTTTTATGGTTATGAAGTTCCGCAGGCTAGATGCTCTTGAGCCTAGTTAATGACAGTGGTGTCTCTGTGGTAGTAACAGGAGCTCGCTGTGGAAATGACAGTGCGCTTAGAGAAGGGAGCAAGGGGTCTGATCCAAAGCCCACTTTAACTGACATAAACTTCTATGTTGACCTCACTGTAAAATGAATTACACTCCCAAGTAAATAGCAGCTCCCCTGTAGCAGCAGTCAGCTGGTTTAGTGCTGCAGGGGTGATTAGTTACAAGCAAATGGTTTAACCAAATTCCAGGCTAGCAGAAAATTCTTACATCCCTACAGGAACAAAGAGTGTGTGCTTACCGAATGTGTGTCATGAGCAACTGCAGAGATGACAAATTGTCAAATGGATGTTTGCTGCCTAAGTAGGAGGAAAATGGTGAGCATGAGAAAAATGGATGTGTACATATGTGTCTTAGGAATGCATAAGCATTCAAGTGAGCAGTCATGGTGCATCCCAGAGAACTGCAAGTGCACTGTTTGGCTTGACCTTAGTGTGTAACATAAGTGGTGTGTTGTGACTCCCAGGCAGATGTTTAGAAGTCTGCCATAAACTTGTTAGGACCTCGGATGCTTTAGTGGGGGGGTGGGGCAGGGAAGAAATGACTACTGTTAAACCTAAGGTAGTATGTCCCAAATGGTGGGTCTCAATCTCTGCTGGAGAGCAGAGAGCTCCCAGGTTGTTTGGGCATGGGTGCAGCACTAGCTGTAGTGCATCTGTAGTGTTCCTGGCCTTATGTGGCATGTCAATGACCTCTTGGTTTTTTAAAGTGTAACAGTTTGATACTACCCTGAGAGACTGGGGGAGTCTTGGGCTTCTTTTTGACCTTTGTTATTTGTCAGAAGCAGTAAACAGTAAGTGTAGGGGTAAGAATCAGTAACTGGAACAGTATGTGTTTGTGGGCGCAAAGTTCTTCAACCTGCTTTGTGTCACTGAATTATGTGGCTGCTTCGCTAGAGTTCTGCAGTAGTTTGTTTCTTTTAGGATAAAATGAGTGAGAACAGGCTTTAATTACTGGCTGCAAATGTTTAAAATGGCCTGAGAACTGCTAAATGCATTTAATGAGTGGTAGGAGCTCAGCACCTATGGGGTTAGGAGAGGGTTAACTTTTGAATTTGGTGTTTGCAGCTGGTTCTTCTTTCTTCCATTCTAGCCCGAGCCAGGCTGCTGCCCAGGTGGATTGTGTGAAGGCTGCTGCACCAAAGGTGGACTGCCACTCTGAAAGACTGAGAAATGATGGTCAACAATCCTTGCTCATGTGACATCACAGGCAGGAACAGACTTTCTTGTGTGTGTATGGAAATGGACACCTGACAAGAAACAAATAGTCCATGGAAAGATCATTTATCGGGATAAAGTGGGAAATTATAAACCATACCAAGTAGTGTAAGAAGAAGGCTTCTCAGGATACTTTTGCATTTGAGTGAAAGAAGATCACAGAATAATTAAATCTGTCTTGAGAGAAAAGGGGAATATTTCTAAGAACTTGGTAATGTGATGCAGTAATTAACATTTATGAAGTAGTACAGATATGCTGTGTGCTAAGGTCTTTGAAATTAAGATGATTATGCAGTTCAGAGATTTTTATAAGGATGTTATCATAGGCTAGTTTACTGAGCCATTAGACTTTCTAATAAATACTCATTAAAATTTCTATAAATCAGTTAATCAATGGTTAAGACACTAGAAAGTATGTTATTTCTAAACCTAGTAATATAGATTGAAAGGAAAAATTATTCTACTCCTGTCTGCAATTACTTTACACTGGAGTTACTCCTCTTCATGACAAATAAAATTACTCTTGACTTGTTAATGTGAAGGGAGTCAGGCTGTAGATTTAGGTCTGTAGTATCTCTGTGGGTAGTGTATTTATAGTAAAGAGTGCAGAGTGGAAAATACTGTTTTGGAATAGGGGTATGAAGGTGCAGCCCATAACTAACTCTTCACTAAAGTGAGAGGGAGAGCTATCCAAGCCATAAATGATGCTTTATCTATCTATGGTAACATTCTTTTCTGGCATACTTGTAATGTATTTTGGAAGCTACAATGTGGCAAACTGAGACTTGTCTGTGATCAAATGGTAAATACCATGCAGATGCTGAGGCCTGCATTGAGAACCGCTTTCCACTCATGTATTTTAATTCACGTCTGTGAGAGTCTCCCAAAATAGGCCTCCCTAAAAAGGAGCAATGGGAGAAGGTGAATATGAACAAGAACATACTTGCATTGTTTGCAGGTGTGATCATTTCTGCAATTTAAAGCAGCATTGAGGCTGCTTTTCCTTGCAACAAGAATTTTTTGGTGAGTTTTCAGCCTACCCTAGAAATGCTATTGGTCCTTAGTGCAGCAATTGTGAACATGCAACGAGAAGGTGCATAAGGACTCTAAACTAGCATATCTGTGGGTTTAGTGCTGGTGAAAGGTGGTCTGCTGACAGCTGTGAAGACATGTTGAATCTACAGACAGGCATGAGTACTGGAGGCTGCCTCTGCTCCAGCTCAGTCCTCACCTGCAGGGTGACCTGTGGGACCAGGCTGCTGTTGATTCTTGTTTAATCCTTGGCCTTGTTGGGGCTGCTAGCAAAACCACTAATGGGTACCACTTGTAAAGGCTTACTCTGATATGTATCATCAAGCCTGACTACCAGCTCCTTCACTGCAGCTCCAGTGCAGCTGCTGCTGGTAAGGACTTGCTGTTGTTACTGGGCTTAGCTGCACTTATGTCTGTGCTTCAGTGTGGAAGCTGGCAGTGCAAATCCCCTGAGCATCCAGGCTCCCCAGTGGGACAGTTAGGCCACAACAATAGAACGAAATAACTAACCCAAGAAGGCAAGAAAATACTGAATTCTCTGCAACTCTCTAAATTTAGAGACTTGCCTAGAGAAGAGGAGCTCTGCTAACTGCTTATCTTCTGCTGAGGTAACTTTGAGGCCACCTCTCTTGGGTCCCAATAGAAAGATGCTCTGCACTGGGGACGGTAGCACCAGAAAAGGGTTTGTGGGAGAGGTATATATACGGTGTCTCAGCTAGGTATCTGAAGTAAGGAAAACATTTGAAGTACAAGGAAGGTCAAGGGTGGGAGAGTAAGAAAACGTGAAACAAATTGTAGTTAAAGAAATCTACCCTTAAAATTGTTTAAAAGGCTTCAAGTCTCTCTGTCTTTGACTCAAGAACTATGAAGTACTCCTGAGTTTAGCAGCAATAATATTCTAGGATTTTCCCCAAGTAGCTTCTCAGCTGGATTGACTTTTTCTATCCTATCTATAGATAGTGTTCCTAGCAGCTAGAATAATGTACAGGGCTGTTTCCAAAGGTGATAGAGCTCCTGAAGCTCATAGATTTCTGTATCCTGTGCTAGTGGCTATAAGCACACCAGATCTGTTTTAAATTTTAAAATGTGAGGATTGGTTTTGTGGTTTGGGGGTATGTTAGGTTTTGGTTGTTTGTTTTTGCACAGGATGTAGTTGTTTTAAAACCTGCACTGTGCTCTGATGTTACGGAGGTAAACTAGGTTTCCTATAGTCTGAGGGGGAAGGTACCTGGATGTCAGATGCCCATGGGAGACAGGGAAAGGGCAGAAATTTGGAATGAAAATACCTAATGAGAGCTTTGAGCAGAGTAAGTCTAAAGGATATAGGGGTAAGAAAATTAAACTTGTATTTTACTTTTACTTCCATATTATTTTATGGAGGACTTAAGAGCAAGATGAAAAGGCTTTAACACTCAAGCAGTTTTCTTTTCCATAGTCAATCTACTCCATTCAACAATATTCCTTCTCTGCATCCACCTCGCTTGACAGAGGTCAAGCAAAGAAAGAAATGTGGAAAGCACTCCACTGTGGAGTAACAAATGAATATTTGTTTTTCTTTTTTTGCCCTGCAGCCAAGACAGAACTAAGTAATTGTTGGTTAGAGCTAGGAATCAACATAGAAACATTAAGGAAAGAAATAAAATGTTTTCTTTGAGTCTCTCACATGCTATGCTTTCACTATCTCTAGGCAATAGTGAAGAGAAGAAAAAGTAGCAAAGTATTCTTGTATTCCACCATCCAGACATATGGCTAAAGGCTTGATTTTGGCAGCAGCTGACAACCTTTCCCCTTTGCTTCAACTTTGTACCTGCTGATCACAAAATCTAAAAATGTAGCTGTTGCTTGTCTTTATTACCTGCTGATTATTGCTATTTTACCTCTGTTATATTTGTGATGAGGCACCTGCCACCATCGGTTCAGGGCTGACAGAGCTAAGATTAGCTGCAATTTTTGCTTTCTCTGCCAGAGCAAGTCAGCACACGTTCAGCAGCTCATCTTGTTGAAAATACTTTGATGAGGCAAATTCTTTGTGTTTAATGGTATTTTTCTAAAAATTTCTGATCATAGAAAGATGGGAAGAGACAGTACATGGCCTATAAATTTATCCAGAGACGCTAGAGAAATGCTTAATGATTCAGATGAAATTAAATATCTGGAACTCTCTCCTAGTGTTGCCAAGTAGCAGATGTTTAGCAAAGGCTAAAACAAGAGGGCATGCCAGCCTTTCCCTTGAATATCTTTCTTCTTTCTGTCAAGCTGTTGCTTTGGGCCTTCCTGAGGCAGAAGTTATTTCTGGGTCACTGTGTTCAAAAACCACTAATGGACAGATTCTTTCTCAACTTGTCCAAATTTTCTTTAAAATTGGTTACAGGGAATATTTTGTATGATCTGTCTATGATGCTCAAGAAATAATAATTCTGGTTTGGAGAGGTGTTGAAGCCCAATGTTACTTAGAGCTAGGGGATAATCCCAGCTGACTTTAACAAAGTTCACATGCTCAGTATTTGGAAGATAATGAAATAATGTGCTGATTCAGAAGCACAGTGTTGTTTTTATCTGCCCTGCTTCAGATGAAGGATATGTTTATAGTAACATGTTACCCCAAATACTACCAATAAGGATCTCTTTAACAAAAGCATTTAATGCTGTGTATTTACAATTCGTATTCCCAATTATAGCATTAGTAGTAGTCTAGGTAAGATTCAGATTCTTACTTGTTCTAAATACTTAAATCCAGCATCTGTATCAGTGACTTGTAGCTCTGCTCTCCAGAAGACCATTTATGTCAATGTGTTTCTTGACAAGTATTATTCAGGGAAGATTATAGTCTTGTCTTTCATTTTATTTAGTCCAATTACTCCTTCAGTGATGATAATGTGTAAGGAAAAAAAAAGTCATTTATTCTTGTCTCTTTACTAATCAGCTATGTAGAGCTTTTGACTTCCTTTAGAAATCTCCTTTGCATTCCAGTGAGTTTGTTATTGAAAGTCAGTAATTCCCTTGTTTGTTGTTCTGGTGGTGTTGTTTGTTCATTTTTTCCCATTACCCTCCACTACAGCATCTCATTCAGATCCTATGTTAGGCTTCCCTGTATGTCAGGCTAGAAGGACTTGTAGTGTTTTTCTTGGCTAACAGTGGGATAGGAGAAAGGAATTTGGCTCATGCTATCTTAAGTGGGGGGACTTTCCTTGACAAAACGTGACCAGCATCTCTCAGTTGTGATGGGTAGGGTTTTCTATAATTGGCTGGAGCAATGGCCTGCTGACTTTGGATAAGGGCCTCTGAAGTGCTAGGGTGTGAGCAATAGGCCCTGAATTGAAGTTGACATATGGATGAGTCTCACAAGCAGGTGAAAGGACTAAGCCTGGCCAGACGCCTCCTACTATGGTCAAGGGCAAGACTGGGTTGGCCTCTGTGTATGCCATCAAGAAGAACTTTTAGCTCTGCTGCTGGCTGCAACCCAGTAGGCGTTGCGTGGTGGGGACACACGCCATACCAGACCTTGATATAAGGAATGGCCCCTCTGAGAGCCATCCAGGAGGGGAGGCCAGGCCACGCGTACCCCTAGGAGTAGTGTGAAGGTTGTGGTCCATCCATATGTCACAGGACCGAGCGAAATGCTAGGGCCTGAGCAATAGGCCCTGAATTAAATTAAAGTTGACATATGGATGAATCTCACAACCAGACAGTATGACTGAAACCAGCAGAGGATTTCTCTCTGCTGGGAAATTAGTTGATTAGCCGTGAGAACAGACCAAAACAGATAGAGGTGCCTCCTCCTCTTTGAGTTTCTTCCCAGGCTTGGCCGTCCTTGGACGGGACCCAATAAGGAGGAAAAAACAGCAGGTGTCCCGCTTTTGAAGTTATTTTTGAGGATTGCCTGTGCAACCTGAATTGTTTATCCGACAGTATAAAAGCTGGTCTGGCTTGTAGCGAACTGGGAAAAGCCGACCTGTGGGTGGACGCACCACGCAGGGTTTTCCCCTGAGGACCCCCCAACTGCTCGCTGCAACCAGGATTTCCCAGCAACGGCGGGACAGAACAAGTATATTGGATGGGACAAGGGTAATACTGGTAATGGATTTGATTGCTTATCCTATTGGTGTCTGTCATAGTTTAGCCATGTACCTTTGTGGACTGTACCATGTACTGCTGGTGCACCTCTCTGGTATTTGCCGGGGTGGTTTGTGCATGGCCATGGTGATATCTGGGGTATGGTTAATCTCCCCCTCGATTGTTGAGGTGATCGCCTGGTTTCTTTTCCCTTCTATTATTGAGTTTGTAGTTAAGTTCGTTTTTCCTTTTGTTATATCACCCGCAGTGAGTGGGTCTCTCTCTTCTATTGCCAGCCATGTAGTGTCATTTCTGCGCCCCATGGCGATAGATAATAAAATCTATATCTGCTTATGCAGCTGCCTCCTCGTGGTGGTGGTGTTTTTTGTGCTGGGCTGGGTAATTGGCAAAACAGCCTCTGCAAGCGGCTCCTACCAGCTGTCTTAGTGGGAAATGGCAGAGTCCTTATTAGTGGCACGGGTTGAATAAATGGCCTCAGGGAAAGCTCTGCTCTGATAGCTGGAGGTTGGTTCTATGTTGAGATGTGAGGATCTACCCCTTCTTTACTTAACAATATATTTATTTTGCTTTAATGTTGTTGTCTTTATGATTGCATATCTTAATTGTCACCACCTAACTTTATAAGTTAATTGTGCAGCAGATTTTAAGTATACTGCCTATTCAGTCTCAGCTGATGATTTCTCATTCACTACGCAATGCTCTTTCATTAAAAAAGGCAACAAAATCAGGCAGATCTCTTAAATAATTGTTTTGAAATGAATTTTCCATACACTTACCAGACAATATCTTCCTTTGTGAAGTCAAAGGCTAAGATGCAATATTGAATTACGTTCCAAGCCTCTTGTGTGTTTGTTGTAAAGATCTATGTAGTAAGCTAGTCTCCAAGTATTTTAAGTGCATTAATAGAAGATGTAAATCCAGTTGATGATGACTGTCCAGACCACAATAAACCATTAATGAATCTTCTCTTTCTCAGCAGTGTACATATGAGGTGATTTATTAAACACAGCCAACCACCACCAACAAAACCCCCAAGGTTTGATGACCCTATAGGTCATTAAACATTCTCAAACTGAAGATGAGAATCTGGAGGGGCAAAAAGAGAAGTGCTTGCTGTGGAGCTCTTCTTGGGAAACAAATGTATCTGGGGCTTTTCATTATGCTTATTGTAGAGATCTATATTCCTTTTTCTACAGGAGAAAAGAAATTCTGTAGTTATCCCAAACCCAAAACATGAAAATCTTTGCGAATTGAACAAAACTACCTCTGACTAGGCATCTTACAGTAAGGTTTCTGTGGGTTTTTCAGAGCCTGATTATACTACCCTTCCTTCTCCTACTTTTCCATGTCCTTCTCTCAACTTTTACTGCTTTTCAATCTGAAGTTCATGATCCTACCACAGTTTGTGCCACCATTTGCTCTAGGCAAAAGGTACAACCTGTCACTGTAAAATACAGCCATCACAAGACACGTCTTTGGGTAGGTGAACTATTCTCCAGGCTCTTCTCATTTTCCCATGTTGGCTCCCTGGGCTCTAAGCAGATTGGTTTTGTATATATGAGGCATACTTCTATGTAGTTAATAAGTTATTGGGACCCTCCTATGTCCGAGTATTCTCATAATTTTAGATATTGTATGTAGGAAAAATGCCCTTGTTACTGTTCTGAACTGCAAACAGTGGCACAGAGAGGAACAGAGTGTGCCACCTCCTCCTGCTGAAGAGTTTGTGCCTTGGGTCCATACTAACAAGAATGAAGCATTTTTTAAATTCTTTTTTAAAAACTGCTCCCCTTCCTGGGAACTTGACAGTTTTGGAGGGTTGGGGTTGCAGTGGTTGGTTTCTGTTGTGGGTTTGGGGCTTTTTTTTATGTTTAGAGAATTTGTTTAAAAATCCTCATCACGGTTGTTAAAATAACCCTCCATTGTGTGGCCTCTAAATTTAGGTGTGCCTTGTCTAATGCTCTGGGGGTTGAATCATTTGAGCTACACCCAGTAGCTTGGACACCAGGAGCAAGCAAGTGGTGTCACTAGATGCTCTGGCTGTGCCATTTGAGTCTGTCCTGTGGTTCACCCACTCCTGTAACCACTTCCAGGATTCAAGTGCAATGTTCTGCCTGGTACCACTGTGGGTGGTAAGGTGGACCAGATCTCATGGAGTGGCTCAGGGCCCTCTGCCTACTGCTGCATTATGCAGTGTACAAATGCTTGTAGGGAATTGGTTTTCATGGGAGTATGTTTTCTTATCTTCTGTATGCTGGCAAAGGGTCAAAAATGCTGTGTAAGCAGAATTATACATATATTTATGGACTTTCTAGAGCTGGAAAGAAAATAGAGATGCTTGTTGTGTGTCTTTGAGAAATGGTGCTTTGTTGGTTTTAAAAATAGGTATTTCATTTCTTTGACTAATTCTAAGGGAAACTTGCTGTATCTCTGTCCTGGCTCACCCCGCCCTGTCACATACCCTGTATGTGATAGTTTTGTTTAATCTCCTACCTTTACTGAGTGTTTCCCTGCTAGTCCTGGGCCTAAGAAAACCCAGTTGTAGAGCTTTGTGAAAAACATCTAATGTAAAGGACATAAAATAACTGTTAAGAAAAATGTACAGCAATTCTAATTCCTGTAGCATAACTAATGCACTGTCAGCATGACTGATGCCAATAACATACAGCAAGAAGACAGTGCTGAGAGATGCTGGCTGTTAAAAGCTGTGCTCCTGATGAGTTACACATGAGCAGCAAGCTGGTAAACTGCTGGTGCCTGTTCTCTCTGAGGCCACTATGTTCCTGACCCTTCCTTCAGAGCTTGTGAGTCACTTCCCCTCTTCCCTGAAGAGAAGCTCTTTAGAAAATGGCATCCTAGGGTGCCATGTTTATTGACTTTCAGGGACCTTCAGAACAAAATTGTTCCATGGACCTGCAGAGAGATTTTTCCCTAACTGCTGACTCCATAGATTCTACCTGAGAGTTGGAAGCAAAACTTTTTTTTATTCTTCTGATTTAGGTCTTACTGAGGATTCAAAACCTCAGGACACATTTTACTTTTGGAGATGCTGTGAATGCCTCTAGAGCATGGCTTCCCTCACTGCTGTGGTGCATGTGAGCTGCACAGCAGCAGCATCTCCTCCCAGCATACCTGTGATGAGTTCAAAGCAGGGTTTGCAGCCACCTCTTCCCATAGGGTGAAGTATGACTTGACTTGACTTGACTGCCTGGAGAAGGGGATCAGTCATGATGATGGGCAAGCAGAAAGGGAGAGCAATATCATACCCCCACCTTTTCAGCTTGCTTTGCCCATGCCCAGTAAAATAGGAACTACCCAGGAGGCAGTTTGTGAAGCTGAAAGCCTGTATGCCAAATATTACCCTGAGACTGAATACTGCTCATATCAATTCAGGTACTCCCAAAATTGTGGTAAGTTATTTGAAGGGTCAGACATGTTTGAGTTTTCTTTTCTTCCCTTCACCCTCCCCCCCTTTCTTTTTTTTTTCCTTCTGCTTGGAAGAAATGGCCCCCAGGGGTGTGTTCCTTTCAGTCCATAAATCCTTAGTAAAGATCTCTGTAAAGTGCTTGATGCTCACTGCGTACCATCAGTTGTGAAGCTGTATTGCTTCCATAGCAACCAGTGACGTTATCAACACACGGCTGACTTCACTTTAGGAAGAAACAGATGTAGAAACTGCTGTGTGGTCTCTCTAGCCCTAGACAGGGTCAGCAACTCTGCCAGCCCTCACCCAGTTCCCGTGCTGTAACTGGACTGGATTGAACTTTAGCAGTATGGTCTTGGCTAGCTTGTAGCTTATCCACAGACCTTATTGATATATAGACTAGCAGTCTGTTAGTTGTCTGTGTTTTATTTTGTTTATGCTTGTTTCAAATACTGATGGTGCTCGGGAGCTTTTTTGTCTAATAACCACCAAAAGAGTATTGAAAACATCCCCTGGTGTGGGGGAAAACAGAGAATCTGAGAGCATGTTTCCCTAGGAAAACATAATTTATATGTGCTTTTCAGTACTCTTTGCAGTTAAATAGCTTCTTGGTCTGATTCATCAGTATACTAAAGCTGTTCCTTAGCACTCTGAAAGCACAAAATGGCTTTATAGTAGATCAAGTAATCACTGGAGAGTATCTCCTGGTATGGGAAGATCTTGTGCCTGGTAGGGTTGCCATGGTAGCTTCCATACCATCACTTCTCTAGGCTATCAGCATCAGGGATGCACCCAGTGGAAAAACTCAACACCACCTTATCCCCTTGGGATTTTCAGCACTTTCAAGGTTGTTATATAGAGCTCAATTGGATTTTATAATAACAAGTCTTGCTTAAAAGGCACAAATTCAGAATGTTCCTTGACTGAATTGGAGAACTGGGCGTTTTTTTTTTTTTTTTTTTTCAAACTAAAGCTATAAATTTCCATTTGAAATCGCAATAAGTAATCATTGAGAGTGAACTATCACCCCAGGTTTATATGTGTATTTTCAGCTCTCATATTGTTTATTTTTATATATAGAAGTATTGATCTTCGTAATGACTATATTAAGTCTGAGTGCAATTCTGATGAGGAGGATTAAGTTTGAGCAGGATTGAGCTCAGTCAGTACCGTACGGAAACAGAACCCAGGTGTTCCTCTTAATTTTACTCTGTTTTAACGACATTGCTGCTTTTAACTATAAATTTTTAAACACCTTGTCTAGTTAATGTGAGTAACATTCTTTGAACACGAGTTTACATCATGCAAAGCAACTGAAGGCAACATGTAACAGGTTGTGGTGTGGCCAAGCCCATTATAATATTGGAAGGCTAAAGAGTCTTAATAACACTATGCATCCTTCATGTAGTAAAAAAGTAGAAGATCCTCCCGCTGTGGGAGGAATTCATTTTTTCTTTTAAGCAGCAGTATAAAACAACCCTATTTCTATAGCTCTGCATTTTTCCCCCAGCCTACACCCTCACACCCCTCCAATAAATCCAGAAGACTATCACTTAGAATATCGTTTATTACTTTCTAGAGTCAATTAGTAAGAGCATTCTTCGGCTCATAAAGTTCAGTAAATGACTCCTTTTAGACAGAAAGGATCTTAAATTTTGATCAAGCTGTATGACTGGAAAAGGTTTTAGTAAATTAAAATCTGTGAGAAATAGCGATGCTTTATTTCTAAAGGTGAGAAAATTGTTCTGTAGATGCTTTTCTTCATGCTTTAATTTTGAGCTTTGCAATACTTTACTGAATGTGACACTGAAGAATAATTATACCTTTCACTTTCCCCATGTTTTTAAATCAAAGGATGAAGGTGGTGTGTAAACACCACAGCCATTATGGTCAGCTTCTCCAGGAGACATAACAGCATATGGTCCTGTTGTTCAAAGCATTAATCCAAGGCATAGCCCATTGCATGGTCTGCAGTGATTACATGGCATTGCTGGGACATGAAGCTAGGAATGACATCAGCTAGCAGGATCAGCGACTGTGAGGGCTTTGACTTGGGTTGTTCATTTGCTGCTGTAACCCCCAGGCCTTTAGACACACAGGGCATTTGATTTGAACTCTTTCTTTTATGTTTGATATTTTTTTCTGTGCAAGACTACAGACAAAAAGGTCTATATTTTTGTTGGTTTTAATATTAATATTTGTAGTTCTTATCTTATCTTACTTTGGTGGTAATATCATCCCCAGACTAGTAAAAGCACTAGCAAAAATATTTCTAACCTTTACAAAACAATGTTCAAACAAAATACAACCTGTTCCATTTCCAGGAAAAAGCTGACCTTCTCAAACAGCACCATTTGCTATTCCCTCCCCACCTCCCAAAAGTAGGTTCTGAGCAAATGTGGTTTTGACTGGATGCTAAATCCCTTACTATATTTTCATTCACTTGTAGCTTCATTTACTGTTTTAATACAAGTCTAGGTCTTACTGGGACCAACAGTTCCTTGGTATTTGGCATTTTTAGTGTGCTTGCTACCTGTAAAAAGGCTGGCCATTTCTTGTCCTTTTGAAGGCCCCAATCTCAGCTGTTCCTCTCCTACACATGGAGCAGAAACTGAGAGCTGAGAGGATGAAAGATGATGTTAAGCTGTATTTTGTGGTCCCCTTATCTGGGGACAGCCAGGAGCTTGTATGGCTTACAGGATATCAAAAAAGTAGGTATTTGGAAGCAGGTAAGTCATAGCATAATATATTCAACCACAGTCTTCTGTTTGTCCTCTTGGCACCCCTTTTCACCATCCTATCTGTTTTCTGGTGGGTAGAGAGGAGAAAAGCATTGTGGTAGGACTGTAGGAGAAGAACAAGTGTTATCTGTACATCCAAAAGAGCAGCAGAGAGAAGCTGGATATAATTTGATCCTGGATTTGCTTCTGGAGCTGCTGGATTGATGTTCCTCTGACTTTAATGGTATTCTGCAGCTCCAGCTATGGCCTTAGCTCTGTGATGACACATCTGTTGTTTTCCAGGCAGAGTGGTTTTTCCTCCTGGCTAGAGCAAAACCCAAGTTTCTAGCTTTCACAATGGCAGTCCTGGTTGTCCAAAGCTATGGGTTCAAGCACTTAAATCTGAAGAAGCCAACATCCAAGGATTACTGCCACCTGGTTTGGTTACATGATGCTGTGATTTTTGAAGTCAAGTTTTTTTGTATGTAGGCAAAACCAACATTTGTAGTTTTCCAGATAATATTGCAACTTACTATATAAGGGGAAGGCTGGTCTGGGGAAGCAGTGCCAGTTTTCAGTGAGTGGCTTCAGCATGCGGCCGGATCAGGGATGCATGTCTTGGGTATCAGGTAGAGCCCTGCAGTTTATATCGCTTGCTTTACATATCATTTCATTAGTATTATTGTTACCACTGTTGTTTCTTCTCTCTTTGTGTTGTTCTGTTAAACTGTCCTTATCTTAACCCACGGGCTTTTCACCTATTTACCTCTCAATTCTCCTCCCAAAGTACGGTGGGGGGAGGGGGGTAGGGTGAGGAGGTGGGAGTGTTGGGGGGAGCAGTGGTCTAGCAGCTGTGTGGTGTTTAGTTGCCAGCTGAGGTTAAACGATGATGTCACCTCATCTTCCTCTTACTGCTGAAATTATTTCAAAAGCTAACCAAACTGGGGAATGTTATAAAATAACCCAAGGAAGGTTAGGGCAGCTAGTGGTTTATCAGAATATCTCTTGTTGCAAGAAAAAGCTTTTACTGTAAAAAAAAGCTTGATTGTGAAGCAGCTGGAAGTGTTCAGACACACTGAATGTGTTTTCTGATTTCATGTCTCCATTTTGAGTGCCTCTATTTTTGGGTGCCAGCAGGGTGATTAATATCCTGCATGTCACTGAGTGAGGAATGGTTTGCGGGTCATGCTTGCTTCCAGGTAGGGTTTCAAGACTTCTCAGCATGTTGGGTCCATGTCACCTCAGACTGGTTACCCTAGAAATGAGACACTCAGTGTGATGTTTGGGCATGCTGGCAGAAATACAAACAAGGATTTGAGACTCGTACCAGGGCAGAGCTGTGCGCTTCTCAGCTGTATCTTAACTTCAGGTTTTCATGGTTGGGTCTGAAAGTAGCATAGGAAGTCTGCTCAGACCTAAAGATTTCTGAAGTGCGATCTTTAACCAATTAGGAGGGATAGTTAAAAGCTGGCCTACTGGGTTCCCTTAATACACTGTTCTTAAGTCCAAAAGTCATTTATCATCATTGCACAGCTTAAATAGCAAATTTAAAGTTTGTTAACTAGCAGCATGTTAAGATTATTTACTTGTATAACTATATAAAAAAGAAAAGCTAGCAATACAGGATTGAGCTTTTTCTTTAATGCATTGAACTGATTGAATATTATGGTTTTGGTTAGTCCTATAAAAAGTAATTTTCCAGTTATCTATGTATCCATACACTTACAGTTGAAAAAAAGCCTTAAAACTAATGATTACCATCTTAAATATGGGTAGCAGGCAAACATCACAGGCTATTCCTCCAGCAGTGCTACTGACTTAAACTGAAAAATGCATTCTTCTTAGGTTGCCATTTATGTCCCAAGAATTTGCTAGGGACTGTTCCTCCTTTGCCTGGCACTTGTGTTTCCAGTCTACCTCTGCATCCTTTCCCTGGATGGCTTTTGTACTTATGGAAAAAATCCCTTAGCTGATATGAAGCATATCTTGCTTACTTTATTCTCACCCACCATCTTTGCCTTTATTTACATTTATGTGGTCCTTAATCTCAAATAAATCTTCAAGACTGACCATTGCAGTTGCTCTTTGTGTAAAGAGAAAAA
This sequence comes from Eurystomus glaucurus suahelicus, assembly GCA_032159205.1. NCBI lineage: Eukaryota > Metazoa > Chordata > Aves > Coraciiformes > Coraciidae > Eurystomus > Eurystomus glaucurus. The sequence continues at coordinate 58,712 of JAVFHW010076231.1, forward strand.
TGATGTAACCCATCCTAATTAATATCCAGTGTGTTGCTTTTACTAGCAGTACAGCTCAATGGTCTGTTCAAATTTTCTGTTGATGGGAAAACATATTGAAAGAAGAAGAAATCATAGAATCATAGAATGTTTGGGTGGGAAGGGACCTTAAAGATCATCTAGTTCCCTGCCAACCTAGTCTTGAACACCTCCAGGGATGGAGCATTCACAACCTCCCTGGGCAACCTGTGCCAGTGACTCACCACCCTCAGAGTGAAGAACTTCTTCCTTACATCTAATCTAAATCTACCCTCTTCCATATTAAAGCCGTTACCCCTTGTCCTATCACTACAAGCCCTTGTAAAAGTCCTTCCCCAGCTTTCTTGTAGGCCCCCTTCAGATACTGGAAGGCTGAAATGAGGTGCCCCTGGAGTCTTCTCTTCTCTGGCCTGAACAACCCCAACTCTCTCAGCCCATCCTCATAGGAGTGATGTTCCAGTCCACTGATCATCTTTGTGGCCCTCCTCTGGGCCTGCAGCAATAGGTCAATGTCCCTCTTGTATTATGGGCTCCAGAGCTGGATGCAGTACTCCAGGTGGGGTCTCACAAGGGCAGAGCAGAGGGGCAGAGTCACCTCCCTCGACCTGCTGGCCACACTTCTTTTGATGCAGCCCAGGATACGGTTGGCTTTCTTGGCTGCACTTGCACATTGCTGGCTTATGTTGAGCTTTTCATCAGCCAGCACCCCCAAGTCTTTCTCCTCAGGACTGCTCTTAATCCACTCATTTCCCAGCTTGTATTTGTGCTTGGGATTGCCCCAACCCAGGGGGAGGACTTGGCACTTGGCCTTGTTGATCTTCATGAGGTTGGCATGGGCCCACCTCTCAAGCCTGTCAAGGTCCCTCTGGATGACATCCCTTTCCTCCAGCATGTCAACCACACCACACAGCTTGGTGTCATCTGCAAACTTGCTCAGGGAGCACTCAATTCCCCTGTCCACGTCGCCAACAAAGATGTTAAATAGCACTGGTCCTAGTACACATCCCTGCAGAACACCACTTGTCACTGGTCTCCACTTGGACATTGAGCTGTTCACCACAACTCTGAGTCCAACCATCCAGCCTATTCTTTATCCACTGAGTGATCCATCTATCAAATCCATATCTTTTCAATTTAGAGACCAGGATGCCATGTGGGACAGTATCAAATGCTTTGCACAAGTCCAGGTAGATAATGCCAGTTGCTCTTCCCTTATTCACTGATGCTGTAACTCCATCATAAAAGGCCCCCAAGTTTGTCAGGCACAATTTGCCCTTGGTGAAGTCTTGTTGGTTGCTGCCTCCACCATGATGGAAAGCTGCTTTGCAACTTTGTCTGACAGTTCACTCAAGACCTGCGGATGGATTTTGTCAGAGTCCCATGGACTTGTGCACCTTCAGGTTCTTTAGATGGTCTCAAACCTAGTATTCCTACCTAATATTATATAGTAGAAAACCAACCTAGTGGCTTTCTACAAGCGGTGTCCCTTAGGGGTCTATAGTGGGACCAGTGTTGTTTAATATCTTAATTAATTATATTGACAAGGGCATTGAGTGCACCTTCAGCAAGTTTGCTGATGACACCAAGCTGGGTCGTGCAGTTGATATGCCAGAGAGATGGGATGGCATCCAGAGGGACCTGGACAGACTGGAAAGGTGGGTGCAGGTGAACCCCATGAGGTTCAACAAGGCCAAGTGCAAGGTTCTGCACCTGGGCTGGGGCAATCAGCATTATCAGTATAGGCTGGGAGAGGACATATTGGAGAGCAGCCCTGTAGAAAGAGACTTGGGGGTACTAGTAGATGAAAAGCTGGACATGAGCCACCAATGCACAATGGCAGCCCAGAAGGCCAAT
>JAVFHW010076232.1:3066-25422 GCA_032159205.1 Eurystomus glaucurus suahelicus
TTTTTTTGTTTTGGTTTCTAAATGTGGATTCACATCATTTAGCTGGAAACCTTCCCATGCAAGTCCCATGATTCAAGCAGCAAGTGAAAAAAGGTCTGAATTTCTTGGGAGAACATTTCCTAGAACTCTGATCAAAGAGAGTGCAATTTTGCCATCATTCTTAAATTTATTTACAAGTTTACGTGTTTATACACCTGAATTTACAGAAGTAGGGAACTCGGAATTACATTTTGTAGCAATTTACAGTGAATAAAAAGGAAGCCATGATGCATAATTAAAATTAACCTTTATTACTCCAAAAACAGATCTCAAATTTGCAGTATATTTCTGCTTCCGTTGGCATATTCCTAAAATACATGTACAACTGTAACTAGTCAGCCTATACATTTGGTATACTGTTTTATAACATTTGGAAATTATCCCACAATGCACTGTGATGTCACTAGAGTAAGCTGACAAAAATAAGCAAATAGAAAAGTTATCTTGGTTTTGAAAGAAAAAAAAGCATGTGCTCTTCTTAAAAAACTAGGTTATAATCAAGCATTACACTCAGAAAGTTCTAGAATACTATGTTAACTTCTAGTTTTAAGTAGCTACCAATCACCACATTTATTGGCACCAGCCCAACTACTGTAACGTCCAAGTATGGTAACCTTCAACATTAATACACTAATAAAGGCCCTCTCTGCAACAGAAGTTTGTAGTCCCAAGAGCCTACAATTAATTGTGCTGAAAGATTACAATTGAGCTGAGTTACTCCTAAAAACCAGTTCCATGCGATCAGAAGAATACTGGCATGTAATTGCTAGCAATCAGCCCCTTGATGGGAAACCACTTTTGTTTTCAAAAACTTTTTCTTATTATCTTAGAATTTCCAGAGGTTTCTGTAAGGGTTGAAAGAAAAGGTTTTATTTCCCTGCTTCTACAGTAGAACAGAACTGGGAATGTTATTTGAAAGAACATGCGCTTCAAACATTTTCTGAACGACTCTTTAGTGAGCAATACTGCCCTTTTTGAAGAAATTACCTGTTGGATTATCAAACGCCCATACACGGTATTAGTAGAAAGTAGTTCTGTAGAATCTCCAGCAGTGTGAAAGCACTGTCACCAAAGCACTGTTATCCAGCTACTGCAGTAATAATAAAAAAATCTAAGAATCCTGTCAGCAGCATGTCAGAAGTCACAGATTATTTCTCTTAAGATCCCTGCTATGGTTCTGCCCAAAACATGGTCCAAAGAGGCTTAGACATGTTTAGCCTGTTGTTTTTGTATTAAAGTCTCTCTCCCAGCCATAGGTGTGTGTATTTTAACCCCAAGAGCACTGAAAACACAATCACTAATGTTTTTGTCTAACATGGAGCTCCCACAACCCTCTTTATTAACAGAGATGCACTGTGCAGCCGCTTCATTCTCAGAGATGTTTTATTTCTAAATAAGAAGTCGTCTTTAAAAGTGACCTCTAACCTCAGAGTATGAGCATCAGTTAGACTACACACTACTGTTCTACAAATCAATGTCACCATCCATAAACCATGGCACTTATTGTGGGGTATCACTTCAACTGCACATGTAGCAGCATGACCCAGGAAGCTATCCCAAAACACACCAGTACAGCTGCTTGTTTTTCTTCTCGGCTTCAAGACATTTGACTAAACCAAAATGCTCAATTCAACCCTGAGATTTATCCTTCTAAATAACTTCTTGTGGGAAGAGTATAGGGAGCAGAGGATGAGAAATTGCTTCATTTTGTGTCTTATTCTAAGGAGACACAACGAAGAGATGAGTAACAGAAGCTCACAAGAGACAGAATAATATTAAAGTGTCACTAATGCCATACACACATCAGGAAGGGAAAAAAGGCTATGCTGCGTTAAGACTACTGCATTGCTAGATGAACATTCTTCAAACCTTGCTAGATGTACATTCTTCAAATTATCAGTTACTGCATCCCAGAAGTTATCATCTTACTTCTAGTTTTTTTCCCTCTAGAACAATTTGGATTTCTTTGGCATCCAAGGTCTCGTATTTCAATAAAGCTTCTGCTAAATTCTTGTGTTCTTTTGCATGAGTCTTCAGGATGTTCTTTGCTCGCTCATATGAGTCCTAAGATTTAAAAAAAAGGTGGACAGAGATTTTAAGACTTTAGAACAAAAACAACAGCAAGATTCCACTTTAAAATTGTTCTGAGGTAAATAAGTTGTGCCTTATATTTCATAGCTAGCACAGCTCCTGTCCCACAAAGATTTAAAATCTAGCTCACACAATTCACAAAAAACCAACCAAAACTTTAAGCCACCTTTGCATTTTGCAGAACTAGGACTAAAAATAAAATCCTGAGACAAACCTTAGTACTTTTACATCTGACTTAGAAAAGGCTTACTAGATTTGAAGAGTTCCTGATTCATTAAATATATTTGATTTTACATTAGCTGCGCTACAGCATTCAAGGAATGTTTGAAGTTGAACTTCAGTTCAACTGAACTTCAGTTTTACAAACTGAAGTTTGTAAAAGCTTACAAAACTAAGTATTAGGTACTACTAGAAAGCAGAAAGGTACCCAACAAGTGATCAGTTGCTGCAGGTAGATGCCCATTGCCAGGGTGTTTAGCTTCAACTTTAACTTTTAGTTCTATATAGATAGTTCTTACGTGACCAAGTCAGTTCAAAATCAGCTACAGCAGAAGTATTAAATAATTCAAATGTTATTATACAAATAATTCTTCTGCCTATACAAAACTAAATTCAGATTAGCAGAACAGTGATCTGGAAGTTCTGTGATTATCAAATGTTACAAGTTTCCCTAAGCATCTGATACTGACACCGTGAGGAACAGGATCCTGGAAAGGGCAACTCTCTGATCCTGTGATTCGACACAAAATGATTTAGCTGCACGTTATAAAAACTGGGAGTAACACAAAACATCTGTTCTAAACAATTTATAGCTGTACTTCCCCCTGCTCCATGAACTGACTAGGAAAACTGCAAATTCTGACCAAATGTAAGGGAACTGTTAAAGCATGTATTAAAGAACCCAACACCACCAACTCGCTTCTCACTACTTACGCATGACAATCACAAAAAAGCTACATTAAATACTTGGGGGTTTAGGAATAATCCCATCCACCTGTGTATTTTCACCAGTGTACATCACCAAAATGAATAATCAAGTAAGACGATGCTCAACTTATCTCCAAATAAATGTATCACAGTGGACAGGGAGAGAATCTTACCCGTAGAAGTGTTCTTACTTCCTGTTCAATTGCAGACTGAGTTTCAGGGCTAACTTTCCCCGTATCAGTATAGGTCATCACACCAAGCTAAACAACAACAACAAAATCTTTATCTTGCCGCTGCTGCTATTGCTTCTACTTGCAAATAAATAAAATCATTAATCAAATCAAGTGCTGAAGTGCTTGCAACAGAGGCAAAACAAGAAGCCTATTCAACAACTATGTAGTCATTGCAGAGTTCTATTTTAACAGGTCAAGGTACAGATCCTGATTGTGTGTTTCCTTATTAAAAACAAACAAACAAAACCCAAACAAAATTCCTGGACTAACACTTGATGGGTAATAAAGATAACTAAAGAAGTTTCTCAGAAGTCTAGAAAAGTCAATGCCGTAATTTCCCTCTGTCCCCCTCCAAAACCCCACATTATCCTCAATTCCAAAATGTTTGGTTTTAGTAACTTCAGTAATAAAATGTTTAGTAACTTTCAAGATAATTTTGAGGTGAAGATCTTGCAAGTTCATTTTTGAACTGTCAAATGTACAGGTTTTCAAGTTGAGTTCTCTACAGCAGGGCTAGTCATAAGGCTTACTTCCTCTTCTGCCAGAACTCCTTAGTCTCTGTGATCACTGACAGCCAAATAGTCATTTAGTTACAGAACATTTCTTTGTACCACATAAATCTTTAAAGACTGATATTACCTTCTCACTCATTCCAAATCTAGTCACCATCAGTTTTGCAATTTTAGTAGCATTGTCAAAATCACTGGAAGCACCTAGACAGCAAACAGATATAAGTTACATTACTGAAACCAAGTTAAACATGCCAGTCCACAAGCTTCGATTAGTTAAAATTCTTTTAACTACCAATCAGCTGACCTGTCGTGATGTGATCACTTCCAAATATGAGCTCTTCTGCTACCCGTCCTCCCATACAAACGTCCATCTGTGCGAGCAACTGAGATCTAGTTTCACTCCATCTGTCATTTTCTGGAAGCAAAGATACCTGTAAGATACAGAGCTGTGGTCAGGCAACAATAAACAGAAGACATGCTAAAATAATCTGAAAAATATTCTTGTTTATATCCAAAGCACATATACAAGCCTTTATGCAACAATTTCAAGGCTCTAGACCTCCTCCTATTCTACGCATTCATCAGGTTTGCTTGAAGGTGCTTTGTCTACCAGCTTAAATAGCCTCCTACAGGCCATGAGCACCACGTGAAATTAAGCAACTGAAACCTATCACCAGGAGAAACAGATCTATTCTATCAATTTCTCCTTATTCTGTACACTTGTACTGAGCATGGATCAACTTGCGTGGAGGATTCAGCCAACGGTTTATCTGAACATCTTGAATAAAGTTCAGCAGAAATAGACCTAATAGAAATTCTGTTCAAATGCTTGGCAGCTAGAGGCAGAATTAAAAAAAAAAAACCACAACAGCGAAATCTATGCTAGAAACAAGGTAGCTAGCAGTTAGGTTTAGAAAAAGTCACATTGGACAAAGAACAACTCGATAAAGGATGTTTGGGTTAAAAGTACAGTTGAGTGACACTTCTACTTTCCAGTCCTGATATTCTTCAAAGTTTTGCTGCTGGGTTTTTTAACTGCAGCAGAATCAAACAGACTTACATTTCTTTCCTCGTGTATGTGAGCTGTTACAGTAGCATATGATATTTTATTTCAAAATGAAGGAAGAAAGCTTTCTATCACACAGAAAAGATGGCCAGTGAGTCTTCCAAGATGATTGCTCCTAACAGAGTATTTCAACATACTACAATATACATTAATATAATTACAACAAATGGCATTGTTGGCAAATTCCTCAACACCACTGAGCCAACATACAATTCTAGAAATACTCACATGTCCGAGTGTTGTTCCTCGTGTCATGATTGTAGCCTTGTTGATTGGCATTGCATCCTTAGTATAATATGCAATGATGGCATGTCCAGATTCATGGTAAGCCGTGATGGTTTTATTTTTCTCATCAATTTCTACACTTCTACGTTCAGGCCCTTAAACAGAGGAACATTAAATAAACATTTTGTAGAGCTGAGCACCACAATCCACACATTACATATACTCAGAGCACAGAGGAGCTGAGGAACAGCATGCAAGCAAAATTAACTAACACTCATTAAGTGCAAAATGTTCAATAGTAGGATTTCCATGTCAAAAATGGACTTCAATATACTCTACAGTCAAGTTGCTTATAAAGAAATAGATTTAAAACATGGTCAGAGTATTGGAGAAAATTCCATTTCTTCTCTCAATTTTTAGTGCCTATGTCTCAGATATTTGTGTGATCACATGACAAGTTAGTTCAACAGAACTTCCAGGTTTCTGGTCATTTATTCTATCCTTTCCTTTAGCAATAAAGGAAATAAATAATAAATAATCAAGCCTGTGTCTTCCTCTAGGCTAAAGTACAACATGCAGTGGTTTTGATTTTTAAAAAGTATCAAATCTTAAAGAACATGTTCCATACTAGATTTTACATACTAGTCTCTGGTCTCAAAAGGTTCTATTCAGAACTAACTAACATGAAACTTACTTTTTTATAAACAAGCAACAATGGGGGGGGGGGGAACCCCCCAACATACACAAAACCCCCTCAACAAACCAAAAAACAGCAGCATAAAAATGTCTCCTTTTTCTGTAGAAGTTGTAATCACACAAAACAACCCCTGTGTACTGTAGCATGTCTTTTGTATAAAATCCTACCCATTAGGATTTTGTCCTTGGAGAATTCTAGCTCTTTCATGGTTACCATATCTTTTCCATCAACAGCTGCCTTTAAGGCAGCTTGATTTACAAGGTTCTCAAGCTCTGCTCCAGAAAATCCTACTGTGCCTCGTGCAATTATTTCTGGATCGACAGCTGTGGGGAAACACAAACAAACTTGTAATTAGGGTCAATACTGCTCCTGAAAAATGCTTGCACACGAAGAAATTGTCAAGACATGATTGAATTATAAACAAAAATCATGCTCTGTTTAAAATAACACATTAAAATTTGCAGTTTAGAAGAAATGAAGCCCAGTTCTTAAGACAATATGAACCGCTGGGGACACTCTCTCAGAAAACTGTCATAACACTACATACTATACAATTAATTTTTGCGTTCTTTACTGAGACGTGGCAAAACCACAACTGCGGATAGAATAAAAGGACTAAACACGAGTGGGCTGATGTAGTATAAAAGTGACTACATAAAAAGTGAAGTATTTACTTACATGGATCATACTTTATTTTATTAAGGTACCACTTCAGAATCTCTGTACGACCTCTTACATCAGGTTTGGGAACAGTAACTTGCATATCAAAGCGACCAGGGCGTATTAAAGCACTAAGGGAAGAGACAATTTAATACATTGACTTAATGCTGCAGTAAACTGCTACTAACATATTTGGGGAACAAAAATCCATGTGGTATTTCTAAGGACATCTACATGGCATCTGTTCACCAGGCACAGCCTAAGAGTATGGGTTTTTTATCTGTTTGTTAAAAGACAGATGAAACATGTTTATTACCAACCCATCTTAAAGGGTTTTTTGCATTTGAAGATTTGGCATTGTGAACAAGGAATGCAGCTGGTCAATTTAAGCAGAAAAACTTCCAGAAATTTTGGATGCTTAGAAGCACGTTACTTATTTGTCCATATTTAACTCAATAATCTTTTAAATGCCAAGAACTGGTCAATACACATCCTTTTTAAGTGGGGAAAAATCCTAGCTGTATCACTGAAGATCACACTGAAGATTACAGCTTTGTTGTTGTAGCATTGGGGGGTTTTTGTGTGTTTGTTTCTTTTTCAATAAATGCTGTGTAAAAATGATCAATACATTATACTCACTTATCTAATGCTTCAGGGAAGTTTGTTGCACCAATAATAACAACACCTTCGTTAGGTTTAAAGCTGCATGGAATAAAAAGGGTGACATTATTTTTTTTTTTGAGACAGAATTTACACCTTTTTTTGTCAATAACTACTACTTATTTCAGATGACCTCAACTGGCCAGTCAAAAACACACTATCAAACCACAACATGTGATCCAAGAATGATCATATTTAGTCCAGCAACTGGTTAAAGACATGCCCTAATCTCAGAGTTGAGCTTCTTCCTTTAGATATACAGCCTGCCTAAAAAAAGTGAGAAAAATATTTAAGATAATTGCAGCTATTTTGCTACTACAACTCAGAAGCTTCTACATTCTTTACAGTAAGGCCATTAATGCTACTGTTGGCAGTACTAGAAAATGGTCATAAAAGCATCTTAAATTTATATCCTTAAAAGCATTTAAAAAAAAAAAAAAAAGCTGTCAAGGAAGCAAAAAATATCACCCAAATATTCAAAATACCAGTCAGTCAAGCACCTTCTGTGCTCTTACAATCCATATATTTACCCATCCATTTCAGCAAGAAGTTGATTAATGGTCTGTCTTGAATAGGGATGCATTGGAGATTCAATTCTCTTCCCACCAACAGAGTCCAACTCATCAATAAATATAACGCATGGTGCATTTGCTTTTGCTTCCCCTGACAAAAGAAAAATAGCAGAAGGACACTTCAACCACACAAAGGAACAGTGTATCATGTAATTTAGGATTCTACTATTTCTATTACTTTTGGATTATAAAGTGTTCTATTAGACACCAGTCTTGACTTTAACCTCAAAAAAAAAAAGAAATATATTTTTGAAATGATGCAATACAAAGAGAAGAAAAGTTCTTCATCTCCACATGAGCTCATTCTTAAAATGCTACAAGAAAATACTAGCAAAATAGATTAATTTCTTTGTATTTTGTATCAACTCCCTACAACAGTTTATTTCATAGGCTTGGGTAGAAAACATTGACCTATCAGGTGAAAATAATTTGAAATGTGATGGGTCTAAACAGTAACTTATTTTAATAGATAATAACATTTTAATATTTAATAGAACTTGCTTGTTATTTAACAGCAAAGACCTCACCCTCAAGTTTACAGGTATTAAAAGCACAAAATAAAAAATAATAAAACTTCAAGACCATCAACTGGTGCATACCAGAACGCATCTCACCTCACACAGCTAGACCTGTCTGTAACATTGATACTAATGTACAAGTCAGTCATCTTAACTTCTGCAGTCAAGTGACAGAAATGCACATTTTAAGGTACAACACGTTACATTTTGCACCCTTTCCATCTGAATAAGTCACATTTCTTGTAAAAATGCAAACTACCTTTTATGTGGTATATGCCTGACACTATCAAACTTCCATTTAAGAAAGAAGCTGAATTCCCTCCTCCCCTAATAATATCTACATACTCAAATAGAAAGCCTCTCCTGTGAATTTATCAACCTAAACATTATTTTTAGGAATTTCATTATAATTCCCTTTATTCTGGGCCTGTTGACAGGTGTGAGAAAGGAAATCTCAGCTTAGTGCTATACTGTGATGCTGTAAAGCTCTAATTCACATTTATTAAATTACTTCTTTCTGGCAGAGCTGTAACACCAGGTTTTTTTTTTCCTATAATTTTGTCTGACAACTAACAAGATTCTAAACAGTTAATTGATGCTCACAGAATTCTGAGATTTACCTACACAATTACAAGTTTTATTAGCTTCATATACTACTACTTTCCAGTAACCAGAATTGTATCTAATCAAAATTTGTAAACCGCACTGAATACTTAATATCATGTGTGAGAATATTTCAAAGCCACAAATATTTAACTTACTGAATAGGCTTCGGATGCGACTAGCTCCTACACCAACAAACATCTCATCAAACTCTGAACCAGATGCATAATAAAATGGAACATCAGCTTCACCAGCTACAGCCCGTGCAAGAAGAGTTTTACCAGTCCCAGGTGGCCCAACTAACAGAATACCTGAAAATACAAACAAAAAAATAAACAACAAACAAAACCACCAAACCCACAGGGTCTTATTATACAGGTACTGTTTCTTCTATGTATTACAAGGAATAAATTTACAGTTAGCTTCAAAAAGATACTGCTCATCACTTGCAGTCTGAAGAAGTTTCCTGTAACGGATCCAGATACGCTCTGATCCATATTTAAACAACAAAGACTTTTAAGATGCTTGTAGAGATGCTAGGAGAAAGGTTGGACTTGATGACCCTGGAGGTCCTTTCCAACCATAATGATTCTGTGATTCTGTAAGACTATCAAAGAGAAACAGAAGCCTGAATTATTCTACAAAATTATTGTTGAGTTTAGAGCCAAATCCCTAACAGTGTCTTCTTCAAACTGTCACTTTCCCAGCCATTTCTGAAAGTGGAACTTCTTTTTTCAAAATTAAATCACGCCAAGTAATTGACTTTAAACAGTGTAGAGTGCTAATAGGAAACAGACTTTCCAGGTTTACCTACTCCAGATTCAATTGGCCCTCCTATTATGATCAAGATTAATCAGCCTTTTAAATGAAAACACTTCTTTCTGAACTATCTATAGCCGTTAGCAAGCACTGAAGCTGTTGAAAGTCGTACGGAAGAAATAAGCCTTTTAAGAGTTCAGTTACATAAGCCCCTCTGCCTTTCAAGACAGAACTACTGTATATTTAGTAATGAAAGAAGGCGCAGGAAGTTTTGTCTAACCCCAACAATACTCATTTGCATAATACAGGTTCTTTTTACGATACTTTTTGCATTACCTTGGGTATGTTTTCAAGATTAAACTTGTTGTGCATCTTTCTCAGATGAGACATGGTAAAACAGAATTTAAAAAACCCAAAACAATCTGGTGACAGGAAGCTTTTAACTTTAAAAAAATTATATCCTTATAGGAGGAGTTAAGGGAGAAAAAAAAAACAAAACAAACCTACACCTCTGGGCTACATAAAATTCTACTCAAAAAGGCATTAACATGAATTATACTTAACTTCATTACTAAATATATATTTTTAACACTCTGTTATGCTCAGCGACAAAGTAAAATAATTTTTGTAGCTCAGTACGTCATCTCCAAAAGGTTTACCTTGGACCGTCAAGAAGTTATCAATTGTTAATCCTGTAAATAATTGATTTTTGAAAGGCTTTTTGCCTGGAATCTATAATCCACTGCTTTGCATCATCATTAGTTTATTACCCCGATGTTTTTACTGAATTTCTACCAAACATAAAATGTATCTGGGCACCTCTGCTTCTTCTATCTGAATATCTCAGACACCTCAAATATTCTGTGGGTGTAGGCAGCAATGACTAACTTTTATATAGGGAACTTATGATAAGACATGAAGATAACTACCTGAACCTCCACTCCCCCAGCCCCAAGGACCTGATTTACTGGTAGCCCCTAATAAAGAAGATTTCACAACTCTTTTTGAAGATTCTTTTTTTTTCTTCAAATATTTTAAACAAGGAGATGCACTGTCTAACATTATTTCACTATTCTCCCCAGATCCAAACCAAATACAACAGTAGTATTTAGGCCCATTTTGTCACATACTTTTTTGATTCCCTAATTAAAAAGAAAATGTATTAAGAAGCTAGACTTAAAATCAGTAAATTAGTCATTCAGTATAGAACAAAGCTACAAAGACAGCCATGGCTACATATGATTTTTCACTTCTGCTGAGCAATTTTTCTTACCTTTTGGAAGTTTTCCTCCCAGTACAGTAAATTTATGTGGGTTTTTCAGGAATTCCACAACTTCTTGCAATTCCTGTTTAGCTTCTTCAACCTACACATTAAAAACATGCCACAAAATGTAACAAAGCATTTATAAATTACAGCACCTTTTTTTTTTTGTAGGTGACTTTTGTATGAGAGACTAAGTCTCTAATTGCGTATTGATCAAAAATACACAACAGAAAGAGGAGATAAAGGAGAGTACCACAGAATTTGCATGGATACCAAGTGTCCGTGAGTTCAATTCAACCTATACCTTGGAACTTTTCAAAGGAATCAGTAAACACTACAGTTAATAATCCTGAAGGAATAACCAAACAGTTCAAGACCACATCTGATAAATACAGAATAAAAAAATTCCACGTCTAGGTATTAGTCTAATTAGTTAAAAAGAGATTAATTCTACTTGTCCAAGGGAAAGGAGAGGAGGGGAAGGTTCTCATTTTGCCACTGACAGCCAAAGAACAGTTGAATAGAAAAAATAAAGCTATTTCATCAGCAGTGACATGCCTACTTTCTGGGAATATCTTTATGTCCTACCCTAATATTGGATATCCAAAAGAGATGGTACTAAGAGAAATGATCAAACGGCATTACCATCTTCTTCTAGCGGTTAACTTCTGCACAAAATAAATTAGCATGGGTACTTATGGCCTGCCTTTTGCTATTCTAGCCTTTAAAAATGGGATTCAACAAGCCAAGAGTATTAAACACCACAAAGATAGAACAAGAGTGGTTAAAACGTTCCTTGATCTTGGAGTGGTCAGTATAGGTAAGGCTTCAGTTCATGCAAAGAAACTTCTTGAATAGAGTAGGACACTCTTCAGGCTCACAATGATTAGTTAAGCAAGAACTCACACACACTTTACTTTTGAACTTACCCCTTTTACATGTTCAAAGGTGACATTTTTCAACTGGATTGGATCAACTGCTGCATCAAAGATACTCGATGTTCGAAAGCGTACTAACAGCAAACAGCAAATGATGAACAACAAATTTACACATTAAGTCATTTCAATCCAAGACTAAACTTTGCACTTGAATGCATAACATTAAGCCACTAACTTTACACCTGCCCTTTTAAACGGGCGTTTCCATTTACAAGTGTCCAGCAAGAATAAGATTTACTAAAAAAAAAAAAAAACAAACCCACAACCAAACAATTTAAAAATATTTTTAACTAATTCAGTGATGTAAATGGTTCTTAGTCATTTGTAGTACAGCAAGCCCTGCACCCGAAACCAGGTACACAAAGCCGGAAGTTCTCCCTTAGTGCTTCTGCACATACCCTAACTTTCAAGACCCAGGTGGTAACTTCAAATGAAGTTGAAATTCTCCATTTACATTAATCAGCTCAGCATTTGACTGTTCTGCTGTTTCCAACAGATTTCTTAATATGACAATTTGGCCATGCAAGTACCTAGTCAATATAAACTAGGCTGTGATTACAAGTAAAAATCAAACCATTTTGCCAACTGCTGACCTAGATAACACACCTAAATTCAAGGAGAAATATGTAATCTGTGAATAGTTTGACTTCTTCTCTGCTTGGTTCCATCACCAAAAGCATTAAAACAATTATACTAACAGACAAATTTTTAATCTCCATAAACATTTTGTCACACTGCTCTCTGAAAGGCTGTAGTCAAAAGCAGTAAAAAAAACTTCTCTTTTGTTAGTACCTTGAAATGTTATCCTAAACAATCATAATGTCAAAACACATTTACTTTGTGCTAAACCTGCTGGAAGAAACAACACAAGTGAAAGAGTGTGCGGAAAAAAATTAACTAACCAGCATCAGAAAAGGAACCTTTTCCAGGTAAAAATGACGAATATATAGCAAGATAAAAACAAAGAACAAAGAGAAAGAATGAAAGCAAACGTGATCTTCTTAAGGAATCTGTAAAAGAAAATTAAAAAAAAAAGTGTTACTATAGGCTGAAATAAGCTACTTTCTAAATGCAAAGACAAGATACGTGAACGAAAACAACTTACCAAGTGTTTTTTGCAGGAATACCTGTGCTTTCAGAAAGCCTTCTGCAAAACCCGTTTTAAAAGCATCTTGGTGTGCCTCTGGGATGTTTTTTGTTTTCATTAGCATATCTAAGTTTTCAACATCAATTCTTCGCTTTCTCAGGATAAAGCCCTAAAATATTTTCCACAGCAGAGTTAGCATACACTAAGTTTTCACAGATAATTAACTTACTACCTGGGCTAGCATGGGTGAGGTGAAAAAATACCAAAATTAAAAAAGCATATAATTCAGGTGCTACAGTGTTAGTTAGACAACACAGGGCAGTAGCTTGAGCGTGGAATCACAATGGCTCCAGCAGGCACCCTGATTTTTGCTGAACAGGTCAGGTTCAGAGCCCTTCGACCCCAGCTCCAAACAGAAAAACACAGCCTAAGGCAGATTTCAACACAACTAGCTTTGTACACTGGCAGTTATTAGCTTTAACTTTTTGCTTCATGAAATGACCTTAAATTATTTCCAAATGTGAAGCATCTTTGTAAGTATAGTTTTGATAGAGCTTTGTTAAATACATCTTGTATGCCCTACCAAATTTAAGGGCAGCACTGCATGGAGCTAGCTATGGTTTATCTTCATCCCCAGTACATCTAGTCCACAGATGAAATAAACCACAGATGCCTAGAGAAGGCGAGAGATCAAACCTAATTTACACAGATAATAAGATCAAATGCTTTAATTAGCCTGACTTCTGTACAACCAGTTAGAAGCAAAGCGTACCTAGGTTAACTTGGTTTTGTCAAGTGCTTTGTTACCCCAAGCCTGGGTAGTTATCTGCTGAAGTAGAATTATATAAGTGAGTTTGTAACCCATATCAATATCAAGTTTAAAATTTTTGTATCTTAAAAATATACTAGCCACAAGTAAATCTATTCTTAAGACATCAAGCACATGCTGAACTGCTTGAAAAAATATATTCTTCTTTGCTAAACTACCTGTATCTCTGTTTAAACAAATAGTTCATTTGACTCCAAGCTATTTTTAACAAAGCCACAAAACCAGAATATGAATAGTTTTATTTCTAGAGTTTAAAACCATTTTTATACTCAAACTACTCTCCTAAAAAATTCAAATAATCTTTATGATACATGAAGCAAATTTATGTATTAGAAAGAAAAGCAGTATGCTGTCATTAGGTCGAGTTTTAGGTTAAGAAATGTTTTCACACTAGTGAAACAAAACACACTTGGTAAACTGTGAAGGTTTCATTCAAAAGAAAGAGATTGTCTGAAAAAGCCCAAAACAACTTCATAATGTTACTCATATTTACCTTCAAAAGTGAAGAAAGCGAGTATTTTGTTTCTGTGAATTGTTCAGATGTTGACTGCAGACGTCTTGCTCTTGATCTCAAAGTCTTAAAGTTCCGTGATTGTATGTAAACTTAAAGCAGTAATAATAAATAAAAAAAAGTTTAAAACTGTTAGAAAAGGCCCAAGAAACTTCAGAAACTATTCTATGTAAAGGACTACTGTGACTGAACTGAATATAATCTTCCCAACAAATCCACAGTAGAAAGTTAAGAGAATTGCAAGCAGCAATCTGTTTAAGATGCCTGATTAAAACAGTATAAAAAAGAAAACTGTTATGAAAGACGCTTCTGGATCTAACAGTAATAAACTGGATAAACTAATAAATGTTAGTACCATAAATGGATGGTTACGTGATCATGAACCATGTTTGTAATCTGAACTTGTAAGCAAGCTGCTTACTGTTTCACAATATTTTTCCCATAAATTTGTTTGTTAAAGTAGTCAGGAGTTCACGCTGTGGATAATCAGCCAACCCTATCACTGTCTCAGGGAACAAAAGAGACATACAGATGAATTAAAATCCAGGCAGGCTGACAAACATGCATTTGGAAGCTAATCCAGAATGATAGGAATGAAGGTTCCTGCTCTAAGATAAGCTCTGTCTAAAAGCTGAGCTGATAAGGTGCCCTGAAGAGATCTGGAATAGCTTAGGTGCGCTGTTAACTTACTAACAGACAAAAGAAATGAGACCATTTAAACACACAGAGCTTACAGCACTCGGTATTATCTTCTATCACACCAGAAACCTTGCAATAGAGATTTTAATACATAAATCACAAAAGCCAAGAATATGTATCTTCTTTCACTATTAGGTTTTAAAATAATAACCAATACCAATCAGTTACGTAATTTTAACTAAGCCTTCTGTTATCATAGAAGAGCACTAGGTAGGAGGAACTTCTGGAGGTGATCTAGTCAAACCCTTGCTCAAAAAAGGGTCTAACTTCAACATCAGATCAGGACATCGTCCACCTAAGTTTGAAAATCTTGAAGGATTAAGATATCACAACCTCTCCAGATAATCTGTTTCAGAATTTAGCCATTCTCACTGTGAAAATTTTCCAGCAGGAAAATCTTCTGCTTTTACTTGTGACTGTTGTCTCTTCGAGTTATACAAGAGAAGGGTAACTAATATGGCTCCAATAGCAAGTAGATCACTCCTTGCCTTCTCTTCTGCTCCTTCAGCTTCCTCCATACACATTAGATGCTTGAAAATCTGCACCCTTCCTTGTGGCCCATCACTGGCCTATCTCCATTTTGTCAGCATCTCTCTCTTAATCATAGGACACAAAACCAGACACGGTACTAGATGCAGCATCAGAAAAACTGAATGGAGAACAATACCTGAACTTCCCGAGCTCCTGATTATGTTCTTGCTAATGCAGCCCTGTCGTTACCTAGTGTACATCCAGGAGTAGTTTAAAACAGTCACCAAACACCTTAGAAAGTTCATCTGGATGAACACTAGATTCAACGTCTTTATTGATTCAAAAGTAGTCAGCTCATCTAACATCTTTTAAGAATATGATCCACAAACACTGACATCTCTGAACAAGATTCTATAGTTATACCATGTTTAGTACTTTAATTCTAGAAACATATTACTCAAATGCAAAAATAATTTCATGATTTAAAGTGTTAATATAAATACAAAGCTCCTCCTGGAAGTTTACTGGTATTTCCTGAGTGACACTTCTAATACACACTTGTAACAAGTAAACTCACTTGTCACAAGTAAACACACTTCCCCAGAATAAAAAGATACTATAGAGACTAAAACAGTGCAGTTTATTGGTTTATACCTGGCCAACACCGAACATCTGAGCAGAAATTCTGGAGGGGATGCGGATGCTGTCTGTACAAACAAGATGTGCGTAAAGCACTGAAAACATCCACAAAACCTGTGAAAAGATACAGTAAAGTATAAATATACCCTACGTTAAATGGCAACTAAACGGTCCTTCTTGTAAAGGTTGTTTTTTCTTTCTTAGATATTAACTCTACTTTACTATCATGCTTCAGCCTCCTGTAATTAAACAAATTAACCATTACCAGTACAAAGAGAGTTAACTTGTTTGCATTAATCTATGTTAGACTCTTGGCAATATACTAGAACTTTTTCTAATCAGAACTTCCAAACAATATTTGTACTCAGAATCTTGAATTTGAAGCTGCATCCAGGAGGAAAAACTTTGCACATCTGTACAGAGCTGAATAATGTTAGGAATCCAAAGACTTTCATGAAGTTGAAGGACCAGCATTCAACCAATCATTTCAAAGGCTTTAAAGAACAGATTGTTCACCAGCGTTTTAAAACAGACTATGTATCATGTATGAGAACATTTTAAACTATACTAGTTCTACTTAATTGTATAGTCATCATACAGTACAGAAACAAGAATGAATAAATAAAGACATGAGCACCACAGTGAAGGAGTTATTAGCAGATACTATTTCAAGTGTGCTACAGCCTGCAAGACAAGAGGACTGTCATTTACCTGTTGTTTAGTTACCAAAAGCTCAAAGAACTCATCCTCATTTGGCAGGTAAGAATTATTTAAGAGACATCAGAGACCTGAGGAGGGAGGTGAAAAAAAAAAACCTCTGCCAAGCCTACACATGCTCTCTTCCACTGTAATTCAGAAGCTAATGTAATCACAAAAGTGGTAGGGTTTTTTGTTCACTTTACATATGCTAAGAAAGTTATTAGATCAGTTAGATACCTCCAGGCCAGCAAAAAAGAACCCTGAAAGTTCCTACTAAATTTTTGGAAGCTATCTGTTTGTAATAACAGCTTACAAGCCAACAACTGAAATACTGAGGCACTATGAGAAGAAGAAAAAAAAACCACAAACAAACAAACATTATCTATTAATTCTGCCCAAAGTTTTGAAGCATTTGCAACTTTTTTCTTCACATTCAGGAAACCGTCTCTGGGATAGTATTTTTGTAGCTCACATCACAATGCAATTTAATACTTTTTCCTCTAATAGCACCCTGAGACAATATTGTTACGCTCTTTTCTCTCAGCTGCAATACTATACAGGCAGTGTATCACTTGTTAGTTATATGCCTCATTTTCTAACACATTCTCGAGCATCTCCAATGGCCTTGTTTCCTGTATTTTAGACTCCTCCAGCAGACCACCTTTAACTGTAACAAACCACTTCTGGCTTATTACAGCAATGACTCCACATGGACTGTTAACAGTTTGCCACTCTGAATTCCTTTCTAATTAATCTTCTTATGTAATGTTGCTTCAAGCAAAAAAGGAATAACTTAATGTAAAATGGAGATCTTCATGACTGTGTTACGCTACTAGATTACTAAAAATCTGGTTTCTTCTATTTGGTGAAACAAACATAGCTCAAATTCATCATTAAAAGACAATGCACTTGTACTACAGCTGAGCTCAGGCAAGTTCCATAGCTGACAACTTCAAAAATGAATTCAAAGAAACAATTCCAAACTCTGGGTTGAATTTTCTAAAATTCCCAAGATTCAACAGCACCACTCTAGAGAGAAACTGTATACAATTAAAATACATTTAATACTCATTTTATTAAAGATTTTTTAAACTATGAGTTATCTACCACTCAAGAGATTAAACTAAAGAATAAGCGTTCAGCTTTATACAATTCTCATAAGCACTTTACTCTGAAACATACCATGCTTATTTTCAAAGAAGGACTCAGCAGAGATGTGTGAGGTACGCCACTGCGAAGAGACTTTGTTTTCTGCACAGTAGCCGGGAAGCAACCTGTTCAACAGTTCTTTGAACTGGTTGGCTTTCAAATCAGACAATCCCAGATCTCTTAAGTTAAATACAGGCTGCAAAATAGAAATAAATGTTCAAAATTTAGTTAAGATTATCTTAGAAAAAAAAAATAACTAAGAATAACTGAGTTAACCTTTTGGCTCAAGACAGCATTTATATTTCACAGTTCATATTGAAATAAAAAGTTTCTAAATGCAGATAAATGAATGAAAGGACAAAATTAAAGAAAGAATACTTGCTCCTGCCAGTGCAGAATAACTTTTCCATTTGCACACATTGATATTTTCATTGTCACAGTACATATATGGTAAGTATATTCTCTTTCCAATTCAGTCTTTTTAACACCTTCCTGCTCCCTGACTGAAGCAGGCACAGAAACAAAAAAAGTGGTTTTCCAACTCTTTCTATGCTTTATGAAGCAGCAAATGAAGGGGGGGTGGGTGGAGATGTAGAGCAATAGACACCCACTGTATTTCATCCAAGTGAGCAAACAGCAAAATTCCCTCCACCTCTTTGGGATTTTTTGGCTAGTGTTTTTGCAGATAGTCCAGATTACTTCTGGTCCACTTAGACTCAGAATAAGTACAAATTATGTTTTAAAATGTATTTGATTTTTACACATGGTTTAAAGGAGTAGATCAAGACTTCCTACTTCAGCTAAGTAATTGCTTGGAAAATTACTGAAATGCTAAGGAGGAAAGAAGATTAATTAAAAAAAAAAAAGTAACATTTTCTATGACCCTTCAGAAGAGGCTGCTATGTCCAAATACAGATTCAACCTCGCAGCAGAAAGGCTTCACATTCTCAAATAATGATTTTTGCAATTCTAATAGCTTAACTTTATTCAATAGCAGAACTATATGTACCATGTCAGTATTCACTGATTTTATTTTTGATCTTGACCTTTATTTAAGCTTACATTTATTAGAGTCTAACCAACTTGCTTTAAGAACTTTCTTTAAAAATAATTTAAAAGAGACTTTTAAAATTATTATTTTTACACTTTTTTCATACTAGGAGGAAGTAAACAGGTGTACAATGAATTAGAGATAACATTTTAAATGGAAAAAATCTATATTTAAAGGAGACTAGATTATCTTATTGAGTAGAAAGACAAATACAGAACTGAATAAATGAAACACACTTTTAGTTTCATTCAATAATCCAGGTCTCCTGCTGAAATCAGTTTTTAGCACCAGAAGCAAATATAGGATCATAAAAAACCCAAAACAATAGCAACAATGGAATCACAACTTAAGGATGATTAGTACAATCCATCCTGATTTTCAAAGTTCTGCAGTTAGAAAGAGACTCCATGTTTTTCTTCCCAAACATTTTCTTAATTATAAAACTTGTTTTAAGAAATGAGTTGAAAGAGAAGCGGCAACATCTGACACTGCTTTGCACTTCCTGTATTTTGATTTCCAGTGCGAGGAACAAAAAACACCTAATGACAATTACAGGTATTTTAATAGAAAAAATAAGAAAACACACAAATATGGTATTTAATCTCTTAAAACCCCTCAATATGTTTTAAGCTAGTCTGTTTTCTCACAAGCAATAATGAAGCAAACTTTGCTAGAACTGAGAGAGTGGAAAGACAATACGGGGTTTATTAACAGAAAGGTTATTGTTACTTTACAG
Source organism: Eurystomus glaucurus suahelicus (assembly GCA_032159205.1). Lineage (NCBI taxonomy): Eukaryota > Metazoa > Chordata > Aves > Coraciiformes > Coraciidae > Eurystomus > Eurystomus glaucurus. Next base: position 22,702 of record JAVFHW010076232.1, read on the forward strand.
CAAGAAACATTAAGCTCAAAGTGAGAGCAAATCCCCTCCTCATTTGCAAATTACTACGGAGACAAGTACTAGCTTCTTTTCTTAATGAAATACTGTATTTTCATAGAATCCTTACTGCCAAAGCACCAACTGAAGTCTGTCAAAAAGTTACATTCTATGTGTTAACATCCTGTTTTATGTAGTCAGATCACATTATTTTATAAAACGAGTCAAATACTAAATTCACGTAAACTGATATTATTCATATTTAGTTCAGTTAAAAGCAAACCATCATTTTCCAGAGTTTTTTAGTACCTCACTTTTCTGATGATCATTCTCAGGGGAGGTGTCCCTCTGGACAGGCTGTACAGATGCTGTACTGGCAGTAGTTGTGGAGCTTTTTGGTGAATGAAAGGCGTTGATAAGGTGACTCAGAGGAACAGTAGCCTGATTTAAAAAAAAAAAAAAACAAAACAAGAACAACCCAGATAGTTTAAAAAAGCTTAAATTGCTATTGAAACATATATCCAAACACTGACTTATAATCACATATCTTGTATGCAGCCTTCTAATGGAGGACTTAATAATAAACCACATGAATTTACCTTCAACACTACAGTGTCAGTCAATACCTCCATTTAAAGAAAAAAGAAAGTTTAAGTACACGTGACAGATTAGAAGCTTATGAGGCTCAGAAAAAGGGGGGGGGGGGGAGGGGCTACATTTCCTGGTTTTCAAACATAAGCACGGTTTAAACAAAATAATCGCTAGATTTTCAATTACAAAAGTAGGTACAGATCATCAACACTTAGGAGACGCAAAGACTGCTCTCAATTTGCACTTAAGACAGTGTTTAGTTACAAAAAAACCCTTCATATAGATTGTTCTCAGTTGAAACAGCAGGAAAGCAAAATTGCTACTACATTTAATACTTCCTTCAGAATATTTTTTCAATTTTTTTGTTACATATCTCGTTTGCTGTGTTAGATAAGTGCTGTAGCAACCAGATGACAAAATGATTCGTGCTGTCTTCTGACAAACTTAATCTTTTCATGTAAAAAACCCCCGAAATTCTGTAAAAGCGAATGTTTTTCGCTTGTAGTCACCATGCCCCCATCACACACATTCCAACTTACATTCCAAATAGGTGCTTTTTCCCCACATAGCAATGAAAAAGGGAAACAATCAAGCTGGGGGGTGGATGGGGAAGAGAAGAAAAACAACAGCAAATAAATTCTGTGCTGAGAAGTCTGCAAGTTGACATGATCTCTTGAAATCTGTTTATAGTTACTCTCACTTAGGACCTTTCTCTTCTATGAAAGGAGCATTCACTTAAAATAATCCTGAGCCTGTCTTGGTGTCCGCCAAGACAAAAAACTAGGATCACCATTCTGGGAAGACTTTACTTCTCTTCTGTAACCATGTTGTGATCTTCTCTAAACAATACAAACAGAAAAGGAGTGCTAAACAAGGCACTCTATTTAGTGGTAGGCCTTAATTTTAGACTCTACTATGAAATATTTGTAACAAAGTGAACTCTAGATGATCCCTGGACAGATACCCGAGCAACAGATCTCATCTAGCTGGATCCCCTTGAACCAACTCTAACAGGAAGCTCAGTGGTTGATTTGAGTGCCACTGAATCATGAGGATTTATTAACTTCTTACAGAGATTGCTGTTCTTAAGTACTACTGAACTCCTGCATTATTTTCCAAACAACATCAATTTTCACCAATAAAGTAACACTTCTATAACTTGAAACAACTGTACTTTTCCTGCATTACACAAACTATTCCTGAAAGGTTCCTTGATGTTTTCTTCCTCGGGACCCCACTTCAGCAGCATCCCAAGTATCAAACTAACCTATACAAAGTATGGGCACACCACAGTCAATTCTGCAGTTCAGCAGCTCTCAGTCAGCTCGGTGACACCACGTCGTGAACTGGTACAAAAGCCTAGATGCACCACGTATCAGTGCTCCTCCTCCCATCACATGACTATGTCCACTGCAAATACACAGTACAAATAATTCCAACATTTCCAAAACGCCTCAGTCTCATCACATGTCACTAGGGAAGAGAGGTGGGGTGCAACTCTGGCTGCTGGAGCAATACCTGAGTACACCTCTTCCTACAAACGTTCTTCTGCAACAACTTCCACCTTTGTGTTGACTAGACAGACGAGAGACTATGCTGTGAGACATGAAAACTGCCTCAGAATTAATTGCCCAGAGCTGTAATTAAACTCTGGGAGTCTGCGGTAAAACCATAAAGCCTTCAGAGGTCAAAGCCAGTATCCCAACCACTAGGCAAGCTAACACACAATTAACACATTCTGCACATCCAGAAACAACAATCAAATTCCACTGGGTAGTAACACTATCACAAACTAATGCCTTTAACACAGAACATGAAAATAAAACCCACTAGTCCCGTCAGACTCACGATCTAGTAAAAGATGCCTTCCCAACTGCATCCAGACTGTTCCGTATAACAAATAATTGAGGGAGTTTTCCTCCACTAACTCTTCCAACTTCTAAGTCACTTCTCTTTGGTTTTCCCAAAACCCCACGACAATTAACAGCTCAGTTTAACTTTAGCTGTAGTAACACCACCCACCCCTCTTGCTCCTACTATAAAAACCGATACTAAAAAGCGCCATCTCTAGGTTACTTCTTCGTTTCAAACTTTACAAGCTTTTGCTGTACCCTTCTCTCTCCCTCATTCACGTACACTCTCCCT
>JAVFHW010076234.1:0-14775 GCA_032159205.1 Eurystomus glaucurus suahelicus
CCAGGACAGAGGCAATGAATTCTCAACCTGTTTATCTCAGATAAACTCAAGGGGTGCTCATAGCATATGCAAGTTGCCCACTTGTACTGGGTAATACAAGTATTGCCCACTATAAGTTATTTAAAGAATAGTCAAATACAATGTATAATCAAGGTAAGTGCAATGCACTATGAATTTCAGATCATCAGGACGTATTTTCTAGGATAAATCTTTTTTTCTCCTGGTATTTATATCATAACATTCCAAATAACTAATTTTTGTCATTAACAACTTCAAATACCCATAAGCTTGAAATCTAAAATAAACCCAGAACATTATGTGGCACTTATTATGTCTGTTTCATTACTGGAATAAAAAGATGTACTTATCAGAGGAAAGGAAGCTAGGCAGGGTTGAAGTTACAGAAAAAAAATTGATGTTTTGAAATTGTATATCATTGTTTTGAATAGTATGTTATCAACCTTCCTCTTTAGAAGGAGTAAAATGTATTAAGAGTGGTGGTAAAGCATTCAGGAGGTGAGCACTCTGTGTTTTTTCATTTTGATATCCTTAGGACTATTTCAGACTATAGTTATAACTCATTATCTTTTTTTTTGTTCCCAATAAAATTTAGAATATATAATAAGAGAAAGTCAGAAAACTCAACTACCACTTGAAGGTATAATTCAGACGGCTTTTTCTAAAAATCAAGTCTGTAGACTCTGTTTAGATACTCCAACCTTTATGAAGTGACAATTTAGGAACAGTAGTTTTGTAATTGTAGAAATCAGCATCCCACATGACAGTATAGTGACATCCTTCTAGTTTTACTTCAGAACACCATAGAAAATAGCATCCTATTTTTCAAGAAAAAGGAATTTTAGGTATAACATATGACATTTTTATAAAACTATATGTATATTTCTACCATGTTAGACATCTTTCTTCTCTTCCTTCAAAGTTCATTGAAATAACCTTAAATACCATTTCCCTCTTGAGTATCATTTTGCGGTTACAATTTACACAACCCATTCTTTGATTTGTCAGGGGTTGATGAGTTTTGTGAGTCCGGTAACAGTTTTGGATATTCATTATCCAATCATCTACTGAATGTTTCAATTTTCTCCAGGATCAATTCTCCAACCGTAGCTTATGAATCCACATAAAGTTTGTTCTGCAGTAATTGTCACTGTCAGAAATGTTCTTCCTGAAATCCTTCTGTTTGTGCTCCCTTACTCTGGATACTTTCAGTAGGTCATCAACAACATCTAGCAAGGCTGACAAACTGGGTGGAAAATTAAAAAGAGATGTACTAATATTCTTCAACAGATCTAACAGTTTGTAACTAGCCTTTCAAACAAAAACTTCAGTATCTACTTGGCCTTTTTAAATTCAAGACATCAACAGGTCTTAGCAGCCTACTTAGAATTACTCTATTATATTATGTCTCTCAAATTCCAAAGAGAAATATTTCATTGGTCAGTGGTAAGACAATACATGTCTCATAGAATTTTGTTTGAGACTGAATACTCTTCTGCCTCCTGGAGTATGAGATTTTTCTGTTGTTTCCTCAATTTACTGATGTACTGGGGTTTCTTTCTTACAAAATGATGAAAGGCTGAGATATTTCCATATTTTTTCCATTCAAAATTTTATTGATAGTTAGATAATTAATTATTTGTGTACTGTTTTTCACAGTTCACCTTGCCATGTCCAACAATCCATGGATTCATGGGATAAGCAGAAATCTCATGTAGCAGTATGTTTCCTTTAACTTCCATAATAATACAGCAATGTTTTCAGCATGTATGCTGATACAAATAAAATACTAACTACTAACAGTCTTATAAGTAAGGTATACTTCAGAGATTAAAATTAGAAAGTATGAACAAATGCTTTAAAATGCCATAAAAATTAATCATGATCACTGATAATACAATTAGGTAAATATTTTGAGTTAGCAACATTAATTAAAAAATCACCTTTTGTAAATAAAAGTAGTAAGGCAGATGTAAGGAAAACTACTCTGTGGCATCCAATTTTTATTTCAGTTCTCATCACGGAAAGCTCATCTTGTAAAAGGCTTGGGCATATAGAAGTATTCTAATTTAAAAAAAAAAAAAAAAAAGGATGCTGTTAAATCCTGTAAAAAAAACTACCATTTTTTTTTCATTTGGCTTGCAGGTTGAATGGATAGGATCAGTTTGAAACCAAGGAATTGATCCTGTATTTCTCCTTATTGTTCCAATCATAGATGTTAAAGATGTGATATCTCATTTATCTGGGATTAGAGACAGCATTTAAATATAAGTACCCCTTGCAAGAGCTGGGACAGCAGAACAGAAAACATAAGCCATTATTTCCATAGTATAATCAAGAACATGACCTAGACCACTTGGCATCCCAGCTCCCTGTGCCTTTCTCATTCTCATTTCCACTTCTCAAGTAGGCAGTGAGAGCAAAGTAAGGCCAGTATTCTCTCAGGGCAAAAAATAATTTTCTGCTCAGTTACTCAAAAGTGATACAGCTCTCCATTTTCACTGGTCTTTCCACCGTTTCTGCTTTATACTTCAAATTCTGTGATGACTCAGGGTCTCTCCTTTACCTAATTATCTTCTTCTTTTACGTGTGCTTAATTTTTCTTTTTTTTTCTCATTATTAAGGATAAGTGCCAAATCTTAACCCTTTTTTTTTTTCTCTCAGAATGCAATTTGGTGCAGCCTGAGATGGAACTATGAGGTTAATTATTGGAGGAGAAACGCCTTTATTAACCTTTCTTCTCTTCTTTTCTACTCCCATTCTTATTAATTTATTTCTCAGCTAATTTACCAATTTCTCTGCCATTTATTCTAATATTTACACATAAAACTATCATCTTAAAGTGTTACAGATGCTCCATGACTGGTTTGTGTTCTACTTGTTCACGGTATGTCTTTGGCCTTCCACTTTTGGGGGCTGTAGCCTTTGATAGAACAATGCAATCATGAATTTTAACAAAGTATAGGATAGACACCATAATACAATAGTGGGACTTGGGTTGAGTCCATTCTTCTTCACATGACTGCTACAGACATCAGTGGTGTTCCAGCTGGACAGCAGCAGCAATTATGGTACATTAAATGATTAAACTGCAAATTAACAGCTGTTAAGACTTGTACCTTCTTATGCACTCTGGTAAGACCTGACTGATGAGGATATTGTTATATAGCCACCGAAGATGACAATGAATCTTTTCTTAAAAGATCTGTCCCTAGGAGTAGTTGTACATCTTGTGTTTTAAAGGCACAAATCTTATTTAATTATTTTGTCACAGTAAGGAGAAGCTTCAATCAATCTAAACTTCACATAGCACCACAAAAGTTGTAACTGATTATTAAATCTAGATTTTTTTTTCATAGTATTCAACCCAAAATAAGGTATCTTGCACAAGGCCTGATAACACATCTTAGAGAAAAAAAAAAAAAAAAAAAAAATACATTTAATATTTTGACAGTTAAAATGTGATATTAGTCTAAACTTTTCAATTTTGCATTTACAACCTTAAAATAATGAAAGAGTATGAAAGAAACAAAAATTGGAGAAAATTATGATAGAAGCGAGTTTCTGTGCCTTATTGGAAAGGCTGAGTGAGAACAGAAGGCAGAATACATCTTTGTTGTTCATTATCAAGTAGGTTATTTTTGTCATGGCCTAGAATTCTTTTATGAGGGCTATTCTACGTCTCTCAGAAAAGTACATTTGAGTAATTTATAAATATAGAGGACTCTAGTTCTTAAAGAGATTAGTTGTTTGTGGTATGTTCCTAGCTCCTGAAGAGATTAAGGTGAGCTTCAGAGATTTGTGTGGAACAAAAAAGAGAAGGGGGTTCTTTAGAGGTTAGGCAGAGGCCAGCATGACTTTCAGAAGAGCAGTGAAGAGGAGGACACCTACAAAAAAAACCGCTGTGCTGGTATTTCTTTCAGAACCTTTTCTAAGACTGTGTTTTGATGGATGAAGGCCCTGAGACAGAGATAAAAACCTGGAAATGACTGAGAGAACAATGGCACTCTGGTACTTCTTCAAAACTCAATGTGTGCTGTCATTGCTGAAAGATGTTTCGTTTTCCCAAGCCACCAGTTGTTGAGATCAAATACTATTCTCTGATCTCAAGCAGTAGTAGCATACATTTCTTCAGAATGTTTAATACTGGAAGATGTTAAAACTCTTTTAAAATCTTGTATTAAAAGACTTCAGTAAGAAAGAAAGTAGAGAGTAAGAAGGAGAGTTGAATTCTAAGAGAACTGCAGATAAATTCATCCTGTATGTTCATGCTTTTGGCATCTAAAGTTTAACTTCTCCCACTAGCTATCTGCCACAGTGTAGTCTGTACCACATGTAGTCTAAGTTTTAATTCATGTTACGTTGCCCGAGTTATAGCCATAACTATCATAGGCATGATCATTACAATGATATCATCAAAATGCATAAAGTTATAAATTATGTTATCAAAGAAGAACAAAATATTTGATGAAAAAAGTAGAAAAATCATTCTCTGACAATTAACAAAAAATCAATAATAATTAAACCTACTGTATTTTATGTGGATGAAGCTTGTCAGTTATTGATGTTATATTGTTGGAGAAAAGACAGCAAGTAAAAGGAGACTTGTAAGATTGTTTATAGCAGGATTTCTAAGAATGAAGCAAAACTTGCTATTTTTACATTAGGAAGTATGAAGATACCAAAAAAAAAAAAAAAGTAGCTTCTAAAAAAAAAAAAAATAAGATGTATCTGATATTAACATCTATAATCTTCTAAATAGATAATGTATTTACAGCTAGTTATTCCATTCTAATTTTTGTCTGTAATTCAAGTGATTTATCCTGGTACCTTTTTTTTTTTCTTTTCCTCCAAATGCCAGCCATGTTTAATGCTTTTTCTGTGGGGAGGGGAAGGAGGCAAAGAAGAGTATTTGAAATTTATTAGTGTCGCTGCTTAGGCTTCAAACTGCAGGAATATAGAAATGTGTCTGATGTTTTCCACTTCCCTAAGAAGTGGAAAATAAGAAAAACATTTGCCATCAGCTCATTGTATAGTTTTAATATTGTTAGGGGTTTTTTTCATGTTCTTTTAAAGATAAAAAGTCATTAGCACTATCTTCCTCTGAATATTTTATAGGTTACATTTACTACACTGGTACTAGCTCCCTCATGTTAAAGAAACTACTTCAAAGAAACCTTGGGTAAAAGTTAAGCACTCTGGTTAATTGGCCTTGGTCCCAACATAGGCCCCAAAAGTACCAAACTGAAGTGCACATATTTATGTTGAATGAGTACCCCTAAAATTGGCAACTGTTATCACCTGAGATACTATGAACCCTAATAAACAGTAACAGAATCATTAACATATTTTAACTGAGTTTCAACTGTTTAATAAAAAAATACCATCTGAAAACAACTGATAGTTTGTTAATACCACATAACTTTTTCCAGAAGAGTGAGAGCGAAAAGTATGTATTACTTATGTTTATTTGATTATCACAATACTCCCTGTTGAATAATTAAAATTTCATTCTTACAAAAGCCTATAGTTTTTATTTGCTAATATCAAAACCAGCTGTGAAGTTTAACAAATACAAGTCCTGGAACCTGGTAAACTTCTGGATCTGCATGCTCTCATGTAGCAAAACTTCTTGCCATAAAACTTTATGGTGAAAAGAATCTTTATATCTGAAATGAAAGAACCAAATATAGAGATTAAACTCGCTCATTTTGGTGTTACCACAATGACCTCAGCAAACGAAGTCTATTAGTCTGGTTTAAGTATTTGCTATGACCAAAGGGAGAATTTTTATTTGCATTAATGTGAAAAGGATTGGGACCATGAAATTACAGAGTTACAGTTAAGTTCTCACCTTCATTTATTTCAGGTTTTGGGTCTTAAAAGTTTTGTTAGATTTAGAATCTGCAAAGGAGGGAGAAAACTGAATAATATATTCAGTTATAGAATCTTACAGTAATTCAGATTGGGAGGGAAGTCATCAGGTCCAAACTTTGGCTCCGAGTAGGTTGAACTAGGTCAGGATGCTCAAGGACATTTCTGGCCAAGCCTTGAACACCACTGAGGAGGGATATTCCACAACTTCCCTAGATAACTTGTTCTAGTGTTTGACTGCCCTCATGCTGAATTTTTTTTCCCCTTAGTCATAATTTCCCACATTCTGTGTTCTGTACTTTGTATTTCATCCTGTCACTATGCACCCTCAGGAAGCAGAGTCTGGCTCCATTCCTTTCTATACTCCAGCTAGGAAACTGAAGAAAGCAATGAAGTATCCCTTTAATTTTCTTTTCTTAAGGCCCAGGTCTCAGCCTCCCCTCATATGTCGTATTCTTTAGCCTCATTACCATCTTAGTGATGCTTCACTGGTCTTACTTATGTCGGTGTTATTATATCAATTTCCTGCTTAAAGTGAGGAGCCCATAAATGCACACAGTACTCCAGATTTGGTCTCTCATATGCCAAAGACAGAGGAAAAACCATTCTATTGTCTAAGAAATTAAGGTAAATTGGAAGTGATACGATGACGAAAATCTTCATTTAACGGTAAGGAAGGGAAGGGTGGACTTACCTCCTTTATTTCTGCATTGTCCTACCCACATACCTTCTTATACTCTTGACAAAGTATCTTTCTGATGGAACTTTATAAATGGAACTAGATGGAGCTCCTATTTCCCTATACGATAGTTTCCTTGTGTAGAAATGTGGATTTAGAGACTCTAGATGGTATCAGAATGGTTCTTCAAAAAAATTTAGCTGTTCAACTTGAAATATACATGTTAGAACTTCAAAATAATTAGAGCACAACATAGAATCATAGAATAATTCAGGTTAGAAAAGACCCTTGGGATCATCAAGTGCAACCATCAGCCCTACTCTACAAAGTTCTTCCCTAAACCATATCCCCCAACACCACATCTAAATGACCCTTAAACGATGGAAACATGTGGATAGGACTTATCTGATCAAATGTAGAGGTCTCTTTATTTTTACTCTCAATAATTAGGCAATACTATGACAAAAGTAATCTTATCATAAGTTACATTCCTCAAATAAAGCAAATGAATCCCACTGTTCAAGTGTTAACTTCGTGGTACTGATTTTAAAGAGAATCTAGATAACTTAGCTATAAACCCATATACTATACAAGTGTTAAGTTATATGACACATATCCATGTTCTGATGCAATATTTTAAAGTGTTCTCAAAACAGAAATCAAACTGTGAAGTAATATATCGTCAACACCTTCTCTTGCAATATCAGCTTTCCACAGAATGAGTATTAAAAAAAAATAATTCAAAGCAAATATTGTGCTGATTACTCTAAGTGAACGCTTGAAAATGACTCAGAATTTAGATGTTATATGTAGTCAATAATATGTGCTGCAAATAATTTTTTCTAACTCCCTTCTAAAATGTTTGTAACTTATAGGGAATAATTTTTACATAACATGCATTTTTCCTGCCAATTTGGAAGGTTAGCCAGCAACATAATTATCTGATTAAGTATTGTTTTCTTTGTGAAAGAAGTCACCTTTGAGGATGAACTTGCTTGAAGATGAAAAGCTGTATATTTGATATACACTCTTGATGTCTCCTGGTGAAGCGCCAAGGAATCTATTTTGGTCTTGTCTCACCAGCCCACTTTAATCACTATAAAAATCACTCGAAGGACCAGTCAGTGCCTAGCTGACATAGGGCAAGTGCCTTGAAACAGATATAGAAAGTTCCAGCTAAAACACTACAAATAATTTGGTTTCGTATTTCTTGTGTTGCCGGTAAATGGTAAAGTAATATTTATGATTATCAGTCTTTCAAGTAAATCAGAAAAAGCTTGCTTTTTTTTTTTTTTTTTTTCCTAAATCTCAAACCATAACATGCCCGATTGCTCTTAGAGGAAACAATACATCTTGAAGTACTTACCATAAAGTGTTTCCTCTCAGGCGTAGGAGGTAGATCTTAATTAACCTTTCCAGTAACCTTGCCTTGTAGTTAATTAAAGCTGTAGAAACCACAGTAGCTTAATTCTGAATTCTAAACTTATGGTGATCAAAATGGTGAAGATAAACTGCTTTTGTAGCTTTCAACTGATCTTGTAATTTAACATTGCATAGCTTTTATTAAGAATACAAAGTTTTAAAGAAACAATGCCTTTATACTATAGATTTTTCTAAGTGTATTCAGGCAGTCATTACTTCTAGAGTAATATGATGGCAGCTAGCTCTTTCCTACTGTGACAGGTGTCCTGAAAAAAATAGGTATTATGCATATATATGCACATTCAAATACATACACAGAGACATGCATATATGTACATATGAACATATATACATGTCTGGCATACAGATATAGTAATAGTCTTTAGACAGTTTCCTAGATGGGAAAACAAATTCTAATTTGTTTTCCTGTACTATTACACACAGTACACCTGTACTATTATGATTGTGTAATGACCACACATACCATTGCGAAGTAAAATATAACATTTAAATCTTTACACTGAACAAGCAAAGTATGTCAAAACCCTCTGTTTGAGACTGTGTGAACAGGAATATGTATTTAACCAAGAGACATTAGGATCTCGGGACCAAGCTAGCACACCCACCTGCAATTTCAGACCTAAAGTATGCTGGCATACAATCAACTGCTAAGCATTTATAATGTATTTCCCATCATGGACTAACTGTGGCACCCCAAGGGAATTTGGGACTCACTCAATTAGCCTTCTCATGTCCACAAGTGTTCATGCTCCTTTAGTAGCTCTTCCTTTGCTCTTTCACTGAAAGTTGCAAAACTCTAATTTGTTGCAAGCAAATGTAAATTTTTTAGGAGGAGATTTGTGGATGTGAAGACATTGTTTACTCCTGAATAGCTCTTCTTCATCCTCATCAGGAAAATGTCAGCAAGTCCTATGAAATAATAGCAACAAGAGAGCTGTAACTGGGGTACAATCTGATTTATTTTATTTAAATTGAACATTTAAAAGGTACACAACCATTTATTTGTAATTCAACATGATGAAGGTTGACTTCTTATTTTTTATTCTTCTCATGGTTATCTTCCTACTCCAAAGCCTAAAGCAGAATATCTTACAAGAGTTCTTCATTGTTTTGTGACATAAATCCTCAGCAGTTTCTCTATGTTCAGAAAAGGCTGATCTGTCTTGGTCCCCCAAATGAAAATATTTGGACCTCAGTGAGAATTTAAGTAAAAACTGAATAAGAAGGTCAGTATAAATTTGATATTTCATTCAGTAAGAAGACTGTATAAAATGACCCTAATTACATTTACAGAAGATGAATTAGAGTCATACGGAGTCAAACTTGGCTACAGTTAGGATATCACTGTGTTGTGTTTTCTTTCCATGGAAAATGACTCACATTATCTCCAGGTCAAAGAGCTTTCAGTGAAAGTATTAACATGGCCAAACAAAACTGATAAAATGCACAAATCAATATTTTTAAAAATTAATTTTAATGAGTTTAAATTTAATTTTATATTTTCTTTATTAATCATTAGTGTCAGATGCCCATACTAATATTTCCCATTTTGATCAAGGTGTTTTGTATCAGTTCATGGTATTAGGTAACCTCATTTCAATCAAATAGACACCGTCCTCCCAAAAGAAAACAAAATAACAAAAGCAACAAACTGTTTGCTATCCAATGCATTGTGAGTCTTTGAATAGTAGCCCCATATGGACTCACATGTTGTGAACTTAAGCATATATTACATCTATACTAGTACTCTAAGCTAAAGTCAGCACCAGTGAGAAATTGTCTCCCCAAGACTATTCTGCAGATTGCTTATCATGGTAATTTTATAAAGAAATAAACCATCTTACACTGGTGGTAGGTACATAAAAGTCTCAATGTATTTTAGAAATATGTATCATCCACAGTAGAAGCTAAGAGTGCTACAGAACAGTCATTACTAGTCTAGTCTAGAGTGGAATGGATTATTTAAAATGCACAATATAAAAGCAAGCTCTTCTAAAATACTTTTCTCAGTCTTACTGATGAGAAGGACTCAGTTTCATGAGATGTCATAGGAAAATTCAAGTTTGTCTCCTGCACAACGTAAAAGATTCAGCTGAAGTTTGCCTTAAAATTTTCAGACTGCATTTTTCACACATACTATGCTGGGGCAAACCTTTATTAATGAGCAAAGATTTTCTCAAACAATATTAAGAAATAGTAGGTGTTGACTATATTATGATATTTTTATTCAGATTTTCATAGAAGAATGTACTAAAAAAAATATCCAGTAAGTCTCTGAAACTTTATCTCCTGTAACATCTGCATGGGAATATATGATAGAAAAAAATAACAACAAAAAAGAAGCGTATCACCTGAGTCTGATCTAGTAGAAAGAGATTCTTTAGCCATAAATATTTGTCATAAAGACTGGAGTTTGCATGTAGCTGTCTTTCACTTCTCCACTACTGGGTTGTAAAATAATTGTGTAGTTTCCCAGGCCGTATTCACATCTAACTGCTGGACATGCTGCAGTGAACTGGTTTCTTAGATCATGTCAGTCACCTGGAAATACACTGAGTTTCCAATCATGGAAGGCAGGACAAAGAGTTAGGAAGGGAGAAGGAAGCCTTCATACTGATAAAAGCATTGGTGTTCATGCTAAGGTCACATCTTGAATTTGCTATGCCAAGAACTCTCAATGACTTTGGTATCATGAAGATTTAGTGCTATGTTGACAAAATAAAGGGTGACTATAAACAAGCTACATCAAGAAAGGAAGGTAGACAAGTGGAAAGGAGAGAAAAGGCTTCCATCTAAAAATATTCTCAAACTGAGTGACCACAGGACTTAATCTGAGCAGCTCACAAAGATGTAGAGCAGGAAATGACTCATTCCCCCTCCAGCTTCTCAAAGTGGAAGACAGTATTACCCAATCTTTCTTTCCTACTTTGAACAGGAGTGTGCATCTGCCTTTTTCCACGTCCAACTCATGAGAAGGCTGGGATAGACAGCTTCTATATTTGTTATGCATTGATTTGCTTCTGTGGGAGTCCGACCCCCATATATTAAAGGCATGCCTTTCTAAGTCAGCTAAAGGAACTACATTTCCCTTGAACCATTGAGAATACTCCGGAAGTCGGAAGCTGCGGGGGACGCGGCTTCAATAGAACAAGAGTTCAGGTGACCTTTCTTTTGCTTTGATTAATTTATAAGCTTGGCATTTTTTCTTATGTTATTTTTAATCTGTTTAATTTGTTCATTTGTGACTATAAATAAAATTGTCTTTTAAAAATGCTTCTTGTATGTCAGCATGGCTATTCAGTACCCATTCCACACACTGGAAATCTCACTAAAAATTCACCTTGTTATATTTAAACTTGGAGCTTCTAATAAATCCATTGACAAAAGAACAGGAAAATTAGTTCTTACAGACTCCTGTTTTCATTACCAGGCTTCCTTTGTGAGTTTGTGAGTGAGCTGTATTTTGTTTATTTTGTGTTGTTAATTTTCCTACTTTTTTAGTAGGGCTCAAATAATGTTTGCATGAAGTTTTAGAGTCATCTGAATAATTTTATAAAGATAATTTGTCTATTTGAGAATGGCCTGTAACACATGCATTATTTTAAACTATATGAGGTATTTTAAAATCTTAGTGAAAAGAAGATATGATATAGCTCCTGCTTTCAAAATATATGTTTAGCTGGTTAAAAAATGGGGCTTTTGCAGGGGTGTGTTTCTCTTTTGGTCAAATGACAATCTTGTAATCAAGCCATACCGATGCTAATAGAGATCTTCCCAAACATTTCATTTTGGTTTATGTTATCTCCTTAATACATTTACAGACAAGAAATGTTATATATTGAAATAAGTATTCCATTGTGGTCATTGAAATCTTGGTATGGAAACAATAATATGTTTAACAGTGTTTAGAAAAAAAAAAATAATCAGGAATTATATCTTGAAAATCACAGAATCATAGGGGATTGAAGGGGACCTCTGGAGATCATATGGTACAAAGCCCCTGCCAAAGCAGGTTCACCTAAGGCAGGTTACACAGGAATGTGTCCAGGGAAGTTTTGAAAGTCTCCAGAGAAGGAGACTCCACAACCTCCTCGGGCAGCCTGTTCCAGTGCTTTGCCACTCTCACAGCAAAGAATTTTCTTCTCATGTTGAAGTGGAACTTCCTGTGTTTCAGTTTGTGCCCATTGGCCCTTGTCCTATCACTGGGCACCACTGAAAAGAGACTGGCCCTATCTTCCTGACACCCACCCTTCAGAGATTTATAAACACTGATCAGATCTCCTCTCAGCCTTCTCTTCTCCAGGCTAAACTGCCCCAGGGCTCTCAGCCTTTCCTCGTATGGGAGACATTCCAGGCCCTTAATCATCTTCGTAGCCATCCATTGGACTATCTCCAGTATTTCCCTGTCCCTCTTGAACTGAGGAGTCCAGGAATGGACACAATACTCCAGATGTGGCTTCACTAGGGTAGAATAGAGGGGAAGGAGAGCCTCCCTTGACCTGCTAGTCACACTTTTCTTAATGCACCCCAGGATTCCTTTGGCCTTCTTGGCCACAAGGGCACATTTCTGTCTCATAGTTAAGTTGTCCACCAGGACTCCCAGGTCATTCTCTGCATAGCTGCTTTCCATGAGATCAACCCTCTACTGGTGCATTGAGTTATTCCTCCCCAGGTTCTGGACCTTACACTTGCCCTTGTTGAACTTCGAGATTTCCCTCTGCCTTACTCTCCAGTCTGTCCAGATCTCTGGACTGAATAGAAGCACAGCCTTCTGGTGTGTCAACCACTCCTCCAAGTTTTCTATCATCGAAAATGATATAAAATGTAGTAAAAGGAAATATATTCTCATTCTAACCTGTGAAAGGCATGTAATGTTGCACTAAGATCCATCTTAGGAATTTCATGTTTTCCAACTCTCAACACTGAATATCACTACATGCAAGAAAATACTAAAGATAAGCTACTGACATTTTTTCTGTGTGATAATTCTTAAATCTTTACTGTGTGATTGCATGGGAAATTTTGATGCAGCATGAAAGATAAAGTAGTAGTTGTCAAATGTTTAAATTGTAGAAGTGAGTAACACCTTAAATGTCCTTGATAATTGATTCATTAGGTATAGTCTTCCCTTGAGGTCTAAATATATCTTAGGCTTTGCTGTTTGATGACCAGAAAGGAAGCTTTATTGGCCTGTTAGGAAAGCCATTGATAGGATGACAAGAGCAGTATGAAGCATTGTGCGGACAACAGTAAGTAATATCTCCAATTCGGCTGAGCTGCTGAACAACAGTAACAAAACAAACAAACAAACAAACAAAACCAGAAAAAACCCAAAACCAAACAAAAAACAACAGAGAGAAAAGTAAAATGAGGCAAGAGGAAATAGCATTCAATAGCTCACAACAAAGCAAGACAAGCTTCTTGGAAACAAATTAAAACTTATATGGAAAAATGAAAACCCCAAACACAGAGAACAAAACATTCAAAAGTTTGTTTGAACACACTAGGGAACCCTGTGAGGTTTATAATTCACTTCAGTGAGGGCAGGATTAAAACTAAAGGCAAGCTTTTAGATGTACTAAGACACTTGGTTTTCTAACTGCCAGAATTTAAGCACTCTACTAATATTAAACTTAACTGCCCTCTTTTCCTGCCTGAGTTGCCTTTAGCAACTTAAAGGCAACATGTGTCCAGCCTCACACATTTAACATTAGTAGATGATTATCAGCGCAGTTACCAGAAATGCTATTGACATTTCCTTTACAGTGTCTTCCTAAAAATGGATGAAAACTGTCAAGCATCTGAAGAGTAATCAAGACCTAATAATAGGACATCCTGGACACACAGCTAAGTCTGAATGATTCCTACTCATGCAGAAAGGAATTTGGCCTATATCTTGGTGAGAACCTGGAGAAGTTCACTAACAGTGTCTATTATGTATGCTTTTTTTGCAAGGCAGAAAAACATAACTATACACCTGAATATATATTTTTAATATAATCCTCTGCCTTACTAACAGATACTGTCTCTGTGTATCCAGTTCATTAACAGACCGTGGCAAGGATATAAGACTTAACTTTATTGCTTTTCCTCACTTTCATATTACTTTCTTCAATTTAATAGTTAGTGTTTTTAATATATTTGTGGAGAGAGCAAAGTTAATCAGTCACAAAAGTCCAAGTCACATACACCCTGTAGCTGCGTGCCTAGAAGCATGAAACTCAGCAAGCACTGGACGAGGTGGCAAGTACTGGGCCAGGTGGCAACCATCACTAGATCGATATCTGGTGTTATCTGGATGCCTGGAGGAGTGTGAGACGAGGGGGAGGCCTCGTGGTCCCAGTCCCCCATCTTTCCGCACTGAAACAAAGGAGCTATTACCTCCACCATGCAGGTGTAAATTAATGGACTTTGTGACATTAACATAAGCGATATGATTGTCTATAGTCATCCCCACCCGCACGTATACCCTGGTGATGCAATGTGGACATTTGAGTATAAATATCACCCCAATTGCGGCCCAAAATTGGGGGACAGGACTCGGAACCACACTGATGACTGGACGGATTGACGAATTCGCCCTCTCCGCCCCTCCCCACTCGGGACGCCGTGTGGGTAAGATTATTTACCTCAGCTCACGCTGAGTGATATACTTTTCCTCCCCGGGTGTATTTAACATTTCTCCTCAGGTGCATTTCTGTGCTTCCCTGAGTGTATTTAACATTTCTCCTCAGGTGCATTTCTGTGCTTCCCTGAGTGTA
>JAVFHW010076234.1:14785-47958 GCA_032159205.1 Eurystomus glaucurus suahelicus
TATTTAACATTTCTCCTCAGGTGCATTTCTGTGCTTCCCTGAGTGTATTCTTGTTTTGTTTCCCCTTTATCTTTTCGTCGCGACCGTACTGTCTTGTGCTCCACTGTATTTCTGTTCACGGGCTGATCTATCAGCCAGGCGGCCAGGTTTACAGCGGGCAAATTGTTGTTAGTGTTAGAGTGTGTGTGTGTGTCAGTTTTAGTGTGTTGTTGTTATAATATCAGTTAACCACAGTGTACCTGTAGCTCTTAATTTATCACCGGCAATCCAAAAGAACCTGCAAATGTTGCTGTAAATAAACGGTTATTATTTGTTTCCCGGATTTGCATCTGTTGCATATTCGGTGCCGGCCTCACAAGACCGGACTTATCCCCCCCGTTTTCGCAACATTTATTAATATTTCATTGAAAATAAGTATTTACAAAATGAATGAGATTGAGACATAGACAAACACTTTGTTTCTTTAAGGAGCTAATGCTGGTGTGCAATGACAGCAATTACATTATTCTTCCCCCTATCAAAGAATAGAAGTAAATACCTCATTTTTAGTTGCCTTGCATAAGCCTGTCACTTTGTCACTTAAGAATTTATCAGAAAAGACTTGTCTGATACTTAGATTTTATTAACTAATAAGAATGTCATGTATTTATTATATACTACACAAAAAATAGTTATTCTGTTGAGCAACATGATTCTTTATAGCACTGTGCTGTCAGAGCAAAATCTCATAGTTACTTAAGGAGCACATTGTTGTAAATGATATTAATTTCAGCACTTTTAGTTCACACTTGGAGGGAAAGTATGAAAAGCTAGTGACTACAATAAACAGTTGTGGCATGCATTAATAGATTAGTCTCACAATAAGTACAGAATATAGATTTGAGAGGAATTGCTAAAACATGCTAGAGATTTCTAAATTAGATACTGTCTGCAGGGCGGGTGTGGGGGGGGGGACATTCTAAATGTCCTTACATATATCATATTCTAATGAATATTCAGTGTACTCCAGTGGCCTAAAGAGTGAACAAAGTGTCTCAGTTATTTTATAAAGAGAAAATGGAATAATTGAGGCAGAGGCTTCCTAAGACTTTATTTTATGTTGCCTCTTCATTTAGCCACCACAGTTAAGTTTTAAAAAGGATATCTTATATTAAAGGTATCTTCTATATAAACATATGTATCTATATATATTTTGTAGGCAAAATGTAATTTAGAATCATAGAATTGTTTAAGTTGAAAAAGACCATTAAAATCATCAAGTCCAACCATTAAACCAGCACTACTGATTTGCCTAAAAACCATGTCACTAAGCACCATATCTATACATCTTTTAAATAACTTCAGGGATGGTGACTCCACCATTGCCCTGGGCAGCCTGTTCCAATGCTTGACAAACCTTTCAATGAAGAAATTTTTCCTGATATCCAGCTAACCCTCCTCTGGCACAACATGAGGCTGTTTCCTCTTGTCCTATCACTTGCTACACGGGAGAACTAATGACTCCCAACTAGCTACAGCCTCCTTTCAGGCAGTTGTAGAGAGCAACAAGGTTTCTCCTCAGCCTTCTTTTCTCCAGGCTAAACAACCCCAGTTCCCTCAGCTGTTCTTCATAAGCCTTGTGCTCTAGACCCTTCACCAGCTTCATTGCCCTTCACTGCACAAAGTCCAGCACTTCAATGTCCTTCTTGTAGTGAGGGGCCCAAAACTGAACACAGTATTTGAGGTGTAGCCTCACCAGCGCCAAGTACAGGGGGACAATCATTTCCCTAGTCCTGCTGGCCACACTATTTCTGATACAAGTCACAATGTTGTTGGCCTTTTGACCACCTGGGCACACTGCTGACTCACATGCAGCCGGCTATCAATCAACACCCCCAGGCCATTTACCACCAGTCAGATTTCCAGCCACTCTTCCCCAGGCCTGTGGGGTTGCATGGGGATGTTGTGATCCAAGCACAGGACTTCACACTTGGCCTTGTTAACCTCATTCCATTGGCCTCAGTCCACCAATCCAGCCTGTCCAGACCCCTCTGAAGAGCCTCCCTACTGTGAAGATCAACACACCCACTTAACTTGGTGTCATCTGCAAACTCACTGAGGATGTTCTGGATCCTCTTATCCAGATCATTGATAAAGATATTAAAGAGAACAGGCCCCAAAACTGAGCTCTGGGGAACACCACTTGTGTCTAGTCACCAACTGCATTTAATTCTGTTCCCCATCACCCTCTGGGCCTGGCCATCCAGCCAATTTTTTATCCAGTGGAACATATGCCTATCCAAGCCATGAGCAGCCAGTTTCTCCAGGAGAATATTGTGGGAAGTAGTGTCAAATGCTTTACTAAAGCACAGGTAGACAACATCCACAGCCTTTCCCTCATCCTCTAGGCAGGTCACCTTGTCATAGAAGTTTCAGGTTAGTCAAGCAGGACCTGCCTTTCATAAATCCATGCTGATTGGGCCTCATCCCCTGGTTTTCCTGTATGTGCCATATGATGACATAGAAGATCGTGTTTTTAAACCATGAAAGGCATAAAGGCTTTATTTGCATACAGATTCAAACATATGGCATCTTTAGGCAAAGATATGGAAGGGCAACCAGATAAGCTATGCACTACACTAGTGTAGAGCTTTGCCCAAGATCATATTAAGGTATATCTAAGGTGGTTTTACAGCTCTTGTATTCCAGTTTGCTCTTATCTGTCCAGTTTGAAACACTGGTAGAGAATTTTGATATCTTCTGAATTTTCATGTCAGTATATCTGACAGGCTGTATCTAGGGCTGTGAGAGACCAGCCCTGTAACTTCATAGCAAGAAACATAACTTCATAACAAGAAAATTGTTCACATATCCAATTAAAAACATTATATCTCCTAAAACAGTCAGTCTCTTTCCAAAAGAAATCAATGGAGAAGTGGAACAGTATGGACTCCTTCTACCTCCTGTTTTTCCTACTTCTATATACAAATTGAACTTTCCCAAGGAACTTGTCTTTGTCCATAAGATCTACCATAACTTACAAATACAGACTAGAGAAGAAGTTGTAAAAGATCCTTGAAAATCTTTTGCTTTCTTAGGCATTGTGAGAGATGCCACTGTCCACTCAGTGGATGCGTGATGGTTCGTTTACTGTGATCTCAAAGTGCAAAATTAAGGAGACCAGACTAAGGGGGTCTGCTTCAATCAAACACTGAAACTTTAATGGTTTGCCCATAAAGCGGCGTGTGATAGGTAAAGAGGCTGAAAGGAAAGTAAAGAGGTGAAAGAGCTACCACCGCGGGTCCAAGGTGTCCCTATGGTCCCAGATCCAGGCAGCGTCCTGCTGGTCCTAATGATCATCGTGATCCTTGGCGGGGAATATTCAAAAGTTTGGTTACTAAGGAGCCATCTTTTATGCTGAGCAACACACCATGCTCCTCCTCGGTCTCAGGTATCTCTACCTTTCCCAAGCAAGGATAACACTCAGGGGGGCATTGTTTGAGGAGTGGTGTGCCTTGGAGGTGGGTGGCCTTAGACAGGGAGGTGTGCTTTCATAGCAAAGTTTGCCTGAAGTTCATAATCTCGCCATCATTGCTGACATGTCACGGTTGCAATCCATCTTTCTTCGTAGCGGCTACACGGTTGCCTTCACCAAAAACATGCTCAGCTGGATCAAAACAATCGTTGGTTACCCTGTCCCTGATAACGGGGAACCAGCTGTGCTACCTTCATAGCACCCTGTTCCCTATTTTGGGAGGGTTTGAACGTTCTGTTAGCCAGAGCAGGCCGCATCCATGGCAACTACTTTCTGCTCTAGAGATTAGCAACCGTGTCTCACTGAAGGCTACTGCAGACTCATGTCAAGAAGTTAGCCTAACTTTTCAGGGTACCTTATTGTCCATGTCCCTGATGACAAGGTTGAGACAATGCTGATCTTCTGACCAACTCTTAGAAGAGACTGGAAAAGTTAATGTATATCTCAAACATTGTGGTGGGGCAAGCCCTGCATAGCAACAGGAAAGCACAGCAAGGAGATAAGCTGGTGAGCACAGGGTGCAGGGAGGCGTGCTGGAGAACATGCAGCCCTGTGCTCTGATGTGATTGACCACTCTCCATATATGGCTGAGCTCACACAGAGTTTATTTGGGGAAGGACTTCTGAATGCCCAGAGGACCCCTCATGACCACCCTCCATAATGGCACATGCGCAAAAGGACAAGTGTTACATAAGACCCTGGGAAACGTGACTAGGCTCCTCAAGGGGTGTGACTGGAGTACAAAGGATATAACTGGGTGGAGACTAGACTATAAAAGATGCCACCTCAAGGCACTGGTGTGCACCTGTCACCTGAGGATGCCCTACCCATCATCATCATTGCAGGATTCAAGGGTGGTGCTATCTGATATCATTCTTTCTTTTCCTCTCTGTCTCTATTTTTTTTCTTCTAACACACATGATTATAAAAGTTTGAACCATATTGCAAGGCTTGTTGAAGTGGTATTTTGCCATTATTGTTATGAGCACCTAAAATTATCTTCTTATCATGTCAATACCATTGTGAGCACCTAAAGTTATTTTCTTGTCACGCCAATATTGTTGTTAGCAAATAAAGTTGTGCTTTGTGAATTGGAGGATCTCTTAATCCTGACCTGGGAATTAGCTAGCTTCAGTCATTGTCCTGGCTGCCAAGATGTGACAGGCATGTTAGGGCAAATCACAGCCTTTTAGCTGACATTTCTTATGTATAGTATATTTGTTATTTATTTATGATGTTTTGAACTTGAAAGGGACAGAACTGATACAATATGAGTCTGGTGACTGACCAGAAAGCAAAGCCAAGTATACAGTTAGAAAAATCAATGTTAATAGTCCTCAGCAATTAAAAATGGACTTACACTGAATGGAAAGCTGCATTCTTAGAGACTAATCTGGACAGCTGTAGTGTAGATGTCCTGTGGTAGTACTGCCGCTAGGATAATTTTTCAAAAACTATGTACAAGGGAAATATATGAAACTGAACTGAGTACTGCAGTCCTAATCTATTTAGGCTCTCAAATTGTGCCATATTATTTCTTCTTCTCTTTCACACTATGCTTTCTTTAGGCATCTATTTTACTCTGTGAACTTTGCTTCATCTTTTCCTTTGAGGAAATGTAGCAATAAGAAACAATTTTCCTCTGCTGTTAGGAAAGGACTAGGATATGGGTACTGATAGGAAGAAAGTTCTAATGAATGGTTGTTGAGAATTCCTGTCTTTCTCTTTGCAGAGGGTTAAAGAATTGTCATGTCAGCATGCCAGAAGCTCTGAAATTCACCAGAAATATTTCTTCAGTGTCCATTGTTATGGTATATCACTATCTTTAAGATTAGCAGTTTCTCAAAAGAAAGCAAATAATACAGTTGCCCTTACAGATATTAGGAAACCAAGAAACAGTGGTTTGTGGGGAGAAGTTTAGAGTTGGAATTAATCTCTCCTTGAGAGCAAATCGGCACTAAACTCTAGTAACATTTGCACTTTGAAATAGAATCCCAGTATTTAAATTTCAAATCAGAACACTTTTTGTAGAAAGACACTCTGGGTGGGAATCCCAGCAGTGTCATGTGATGGCACTCAAGGTGATCTGCTCCATAACCTTCCCTGGCACCAAGGTCAGACCCATAGGTCTGTAGTTCCCTGAATCCTCCTTCCAGCCCTTCTTGCAGATCGATGTCACATTTGCTAACCTCCAGTCAACAGAGACCTTCCCAGTTAGCCAAGACTGCTGAGAAATGATACAAAGTGGCTTGGTTAGCACTTCCACCAGCTCCCTCAGTACCTTTGAGTGGATCCCATCCAGCTCCATAGACTTGTGTGTGTCTAAGTGCTGTAGTAGGTCACTGACCATTTCCTCTTGGATTATGGGGAGTTTATTCTGCTCCCCATCCCTGTCTTCCAGGGGTCTAGGTACCTTGAGAACAAATGTTTTTACTATTAAAGATTGAGCCAAAGGCAGCATTAAGTATTTTATCTCCTGCAGGCCTGTTACTGTGGAGTAAGGGTCCGGCCGTTCAGGGGAACCCCTTGGACAGGGTACAGTGCCATGTAGTTCCCTTGCCTCCTCTCCTACCTGCCCCCAGGTCCCTGTGGCTTCCACTTCCACTCCCCTTGCCACCAGCTCCCTCCTGCCCAGCCCCATGTCTCATGCAGGCCATGGGTGTCATTGTTTTCCTCATCCTAGATGTGCTGGGCGTTGTCCAGAACCCACTGCAGTTAGATGACAAGCTGGATGTGGCTGCACACAGGCTCATGCAGCAGCATGCAGAGTAGCTGAGCTGGAAGATGATTCAGCTGCCGCAGATGCAGGAGCAGAACTGGGTGGGTGGGGAAGTCCTTCTCCTTGTTGCCTTTCAGCACTGGTGATTCTGGCCCCCTGGTCTTGGGGAAGGAGTCCTCTGCTGCAGGACCAGGAAAAGGTGCTGTAAGACAGAAAGCAACTGCAACCAGGGCAGCCCTTGAATACATTAAATTAATCTAAAAAATAATTAAATCATTTTAATTAGTTTTCCTATTAATACTACTTTGAGTAAGTCTGTATGCCAGTTTCCTGTAAATATTCCAATTCTCTGGGGAATTTTCTTAGAATAAATTGACTCTAATATGAATGTTGACACAATTTTCACTTTAGACATTCATATCTTGCATGAGCAAAGGTATCACTGAAGAAAAAACTTTTAATTACCCATTAAGCTTGTATAACACTAGGTATAGAAGCTTTCTTAGGTAAGCTGCCTTCCTTAACACACTCATTTTAGTAATTTACACACCAACCAACTGAAAAAATTATCGTATTTAAAGGCCAACTTCCGTTAAAAAAATTTCACTCTTAAATTTACCAAACTTCAGATATAACACTTACTTTAAATAGCTTTCTGAGGGCTGTATAATTTTGTTGTTTTAGAGGAACACAGATATCTAATATATGGTAAAGTGCAAAAAGGCCTTAAAATATCATGGATTTTCAATGGCATAATCTAGAACTGCAGAAAAAATATTAAGTTATATGTCAGTCACACTTGTGACTAAGCAACCACAGAATTCGCTTAAGTCTCCACAGGGCCAGGCACAGCATCTTGCTTATGAATTATACATTTTAACATATTCTTTTCTATTTGAAACATTAAAATGTATTCTGACAATGTCATTTAAGTCAAATACATATGTAAAAACATATTTATTCTTTCTAATTATAATTCAGAAAAAATAAACTTTTAGCTACTTATTAAGAGAAGAAAAAAATAATAAGACTGTTCTCCCAGGCTGATGGTTTAATTCCCACTGGATGTATTCTGATTCTTCAGATAACTAGTAAAAGACTCATTCTCCCTATCTTTCTATTATAATGCTATTTTCACTGAAATTCTTTGTAAAGCTGAATTGCATTTAGATGACAACTCACTTATGTCCTGATCCAAAACCCATCAAAGTCAATGACTTTCTTTGGGAATCAAGTTCCAAAGATAGTTTTTAAATACTTTTGAGGTAATGATAACCTGAATATATATCTCAAAGAATTTCTGTGTTCTGGGACTGTTTCTGTATTCAAGCTTAATGTAATATGAAGGTTGAGAAATCTCCAGGCTTCAGCAAGGTTCACAGGCTATACTTACTTAGAAGTTGGGAACCACAGGCTATGAGAAGCTTTGGGAGTAAAATAGCCAGAGGTTCTTACAGTGATTCATGTACTCATGTTTCAAGTTGTTTTATGATTATTCTTTACAATGACTTATGCATTTCATAATAATGAGGGAGAGACACTGCACAACATGAAACAAGACCCTGGGAGACTTTTAAGATATCTGAAGAGTTAGGAAGGAGTGCCTAAATTTCTTTGTCGATCTCATGCTTAGTTAGTATCTTACTTAGACATATTGTATAAGGACTGAGTCCCATTTAATTCTGTGATGGGACTGTTATGTCCAAGGAAGGTAAGAATCAATTATGCTACACTTTGACCTGCTAGCCACATTTCTTGTTATGCAGCCCAGGATACAGTTGGCCTTCTGGACTGCGAGCACACATTGCCAGCTCATGTCTAGCTTTTCATGCAGCCGTACCCTCTAATCCTTATCCACAGAACTGCTCTCAATCCCATAATTCCCCAGCCTATACTGATACTGGGGGTTTCCCTAACTCAGGTACAGGACCTTGCACTTCAACTTGTTGGACCTCATGAAGTTCACACAGGTCCACTTCTCAAGCTTCTCCAGGTCCCTCTGGATGACATCCTGAATATGTACTGTACTTACAGAAATATACAAAAGTTTCCATCCTTTAAACCAGAAAGTTCATTATTTCCAGTCATTGAGAAAAAGAAAGGACTATTTCCTCAGTTCTTGAGCTGCAGTCATCCTAAGGAAGAAATCAATTAAGAATGTCTATTAAAATTATACTGTCACATTAATATTAACCACCAAATAAGTACAGGTGTAGCTTATTTCTAAAAGAACTAACCAACTCTCCAGAAAAGGTCATATAAAAAGTTATCTATCCCGATCGAGTAATGAGATAATGTAAAATTAATTTCATGTAATAAATATCTAGAAAATGCTATTAATCAAGTGTAACCTAGCATCACAAAGGTATAAAAAACCTTTACACATAATTGTCCCAAAGTTTTTTCTTTATTTCAGTTCTGGAAGTATATCCTTCACTACCTGTTCAATAGCTTATTTTTGGAATAATGTTTAACCAGTTAATAGAAGACATATAGTGACATGAGTAACACATTCCTTCAAGAGAATTAATTTCAAATTGATTAGATTTGTAAAGTAGTGCATAAAATCTGGATCAGATACCTAAGTGCTAAAGACCCTAAAGAAGTAATTTTATTTTTATAAACCTCAATTTCCTGATTTCAAAGATGTTACTAATTATTTTAGCCATATTTAAAACTAAACTAAATTCTACCAATTAATAAAAATATCCATAATTTAGTGTATATAAGAGTGAGATATTGCTATCATCACCCAGAATAAGAGTAAAAAATCAGACAACTTCCTTCCTTAGTCAGAAACTAGGCTAATTATTTTGATGATGAAAAACTATACTGCATGCATTAGCGAATTAAATGTACTCTCTGGTGTTCCTTATTCATTTGTTGTGTTTCACTCGTACAGTTTTTCTGAAATTGAATCATTATAATAATTCAACTTCTGGTAAACATTTGGGTGACAACAGGTCATCTAGAAGGAGCTAGATCTTTCAAGTTCAGCACTTGTTTGGTTAAATCAAGATTAAAAGAGAAACAAAGAACGACTTCAGGGATAAGAAAACTGAAGCTTGAAAAAATTGCTTACAAAAAAAAACACAAAAAACTTCCTGGAATAAATTAGCATACTTTTACACCTATAATATTTTGGCTTAGCAAATGTATTTTAATTTTGTTGTATAGCATTATTATCTATCTTAATTTTACTCTGGATATTGTTTTACTCTTGGTGCTGTTTTGAAATCTCTGAAAAGTGCCTGCAGCACATTGTACCAATTACAGAACTGCCCCAGCTAGTTAGGAGAACTTCACTCCACTTCACAGTTGAGATTTAATCTAGGATGTTAATGGTTGCACAGAAACAAACTGGAGTTATATTATCCAGCTAAATCTCCCTTTGTAGTAGTTAATGAAGAACAATGCAAGTGCAAATCATTCTCATTCTAACTTACACAAATAATATACAAAATAAAGACAATAATAATTATACAAAAAAACTATAGTACTCAGAATACACTTTTGGGTTATCAAGTGTGTACTGAAAGTAAGTGAAAGATAGTAAGTGAAAGATATGACCTGTTTGAGAAAAGTGAAGCTTCCAAAGGACTGGTAGAATGGCCACCTTTTCTTTTACTCAAAGTGTATACATCATCATTCAAGTCACACCATTCTTGAAATGCATTCATAAGACTAATATGTTGTAAATTAGGAAGTATATACATTTCATTGTAATGAAATATTTCTTCGCTACCTTATTATCAGTACAGGTTTAGTTGGGCTGTTTTATTTATTTATTTGTTTTAATTTTGCATGTCTACACATAAGATATGTGAAAAATATCCATAAAAGCATCAAATATCAGTTTCTACCTAGTTAAAACAGAATTATATACTTGATCAATAATTAAGTCAGTTAGATGAGACTGAATGAAATATAACATGAATTTAACAAAAACAGATCATGCCCAATTTACCTGATAAATGCTTGGACAGGATAATTGATTTCCTACAGTAGGAAAATACACTTGATCTAATCCTCCTAGACATTAATAAAGACACTGGTATAGTGTTACATTACCAGGAAAGCTAGAGAAGGCAGTGATTTGTCAAATGATAAAGAAATTGTTCAAAAGGAAAGATACTGTTGATAATGATGAAAGAGGACCACTGGTTTATTTGTGCAGTCTTACTTAATATTTAATACTATTCACCAGTGATATCTACTAAAATGGAAATGGAAAATTCAATAAAATCTGTTTACAGAAAATTATGAAGTAATAATACTTTGAATGATTGGAATACTATTTAGATGACAACCTAATTTATAGAGTGGGATCGCATTTCTTATCCTAAAATGTAGATAATACACTTTGGATTCATAAGACTTTCTGACACCATATGGGGCCTCTTCACTTTGGAAAGACACTTAAAAGAAAATAGGTAAGTGTATACTTCATTCAGAGGATGCCTATAGTTAAAACCATGACAAGGTTAGGAAAAGAGCAAAGATAACCTTGAAATGTATTGGGTGAAAAATCTACAGTAAACAGAAGTTTGGCCATCTATCTAGTAAACCCTATTGCTCCTTTCACAAATGAAGAGGAAATTGTTATATTCTTGGAAATCACTGAGAGCCTTTGTTCCAAGAAAATCTGTAAAAATTAAGTTCCCTCCAAGAAGTACTGAGCTCTTACTAAGATACATGTATGAACATAATGTGCAATAACTTTTATCATTTGCATCACCTAACAAATAAAATGTGCATCATTGAATATTTTTGATTAAGAAGCATTTATGAAAAATTACTGTGTTCTGAGGCTTTATGAAAGTAACACTATCTATACCATATCTAAGGCCTCACTGGGTTTTGCAGTCAAGTAGTACTAACAGCACTTGATTTTTTTCATTTAATCACTGAATTTAAGCCAATTGCTTTTCAACGGGTTGTTGCATTTTCCATAATTTTTTGTCACAATAGTCACAATATTTTTTCAGAGGAACTTTAATAAATCCCTGTTTCCCCTTAGAGATTTATCTCCCCTGGTTGAAAAGTCTCCCATTTAGCATAACTACAGTTCCCATAGAAAAGAAAGTTCTCCTTTAATTAAATGAATAATAATTATGTAGTAGGACACAAAATACTCAGTTAACATAACTTATCGGAAGATCGTGGAAAGTAAACTGTTCAGAACCACCACCAATATCTATTCTTCAATCTTTCAACACTGATTTTGTTTTCCTTTATAGCTTTTTCCTTTTCTTGACAACTCATCAGTGGTTTGTTTTCCTCCATTACAGACCTTTTTAAAATATATTGTTATTTTGAAGAATATTATTAAAGTAGATAATACATTTTATATTCTAAAATAGAAATGCATTTCATATATCTAAATATATCGACATATATAGATATACCTTTATGTCACTAAATATCCTCTTCCTTCGTGACAGGGGAAGGTTCTTCTTTTCCCAAGGCATTGCCATCTGTGACTTCTCCCACCTTCTTTGTAGTGTGAAAATCTTCAGATTTTTAGTCTGTTTTGACCCATTAAAATTCATCATGTAAAGCAATTGCTTCTGTAGCTAAATTCCAATCTTCCTTCCTCAGGCATCCCTTTCAATTTTCTCTTTAGTCTGCATCTTCCCAGATTATTTTACCCTATAATGCTACTAGCATCACTTGAAATTATAAAATCAGAGGTTCTCAATCTGTCCTGAAATGTGAAGTTTTGGTATTATTTAATGCAAAGTTGATTTATTTTCAATTCTTATATTCATATATGAGTAAGTGAGATTTGACTGTAGATAATTTGCATTTATGAGAGAGAAGACAACAATAAAATCGGTATTTTTGACTCTGCAGTGAAAGATTTTTTTTTTAAGTTAAATTATACTGCCAAAAGATAATGTTACGGCTTCCTCTTGTCTGTCATTGACTTCCTGATTTTCAAAAACAAAGTAACTTCCTTGTAAAGTCTGATGTGACAAACTGGTTTTGAATAATTAGGCAATGCACTGCAGGAGTTAAGCACTAGGAGACCAAAATACTGAATGGAATAAAGAAAAAGAGAGATCCTTCACTTTCTTCTTTATACTTAGTTCTCTTCTCATCAGTGATAGCTACAGATGTAATAAAGAACTTTTTTGTGAAGTGTGACCATCCCCTAAACATAAAAATTCTGTCTTAATGTCACATGAGAACAGTGCTTGCCTCAGGTAAGCATAATGTTCAAGTGCTGTGTATTACAAGTGGTCTGCTTGATGGAGGGAGCCCTTTGGGCTGAAGATCAAGTTTCTCTACATCACATAGCTACGTTAAAGACCAGTTAATAAAACTGAAAATTAATTAAGACAGAGATTTAAAATTTAGCTTTATTTATATATAATACCATTTAATATTTCATAAGTTTCTAGTGTCATGATGAGAGTCTTGATGTTTGTCTGGTTCAGATTGCACTACCTCTACTACTTTCTGGCTGATGTTACAAGTCACCTGGGGCTGCCACATTTCTCAGCAATGGAAGTTACTGCCAGCAGAGGCCACAGTTATATTTGCCATGTATTCTTTATTCTTTAATGTCAAAATGAGAAACTTTTCCCTGTGATCACTTTCATCAGTTTTCATGAAGAGAATAGTTATATTTAGTCTAATGTTCTTCAAAAATAAGTGCACTGGAATTGTAGCTTATGAGCCAATCTTCAAATTCCCGTAAGTGTATGAGATGAATAGCTCTTTCTGAGGCCAAACCTATTTATCACATCACTGGTTTAATGCAAAAGTCTTTAGTCAGCTGGCTGATCACTTAGTCTGCAAGAGGAAGCGCTCACAGAAGCAGCCTCTGGTATCACAAGAAGGAGCTTAAACATAGTCATGAAGTCAAGACATTTATATCACTATGCATGTCAGATACTGAGGGAGGGGAAAAGGTGCCATAATATGTTTCTATAAATAGTGTGGAGACTGGAATTATAGACCCTACACTCCAATGCCTTGCTGACAGAAATTATATGGGAAGTTGAGACAGAGGGTAACTTTTATATAAGATAGATTAACCAAGGGAGAGAAGAATGAATTTTCATGAACTTAATGTTTCTCACAAGACATGAAAGAGAACTGGAAAATAACCAGTTTGCAGAAAGGAGAAATAAAAGTCAGGGAGAGCTAATGAATGAAAGAGAATGTCACTTGTATTTTGAAAAACAGAAATAAATGTAATCTTGAGATATTCCAGGTAGAGAAAGAGTAAAAAAGATGTTATTTGATGAGTCTTAAACAGAATAGATCTCATCCAGACTGCATAGATAATACTATATGATGCCAAATTTACAGGTTATACTTTTCAAAGTTTTTGGACAATAATGTCAGAAGATGTTTGCTAGCATTCAGCAATATTTTACTATTATTCAAAAGATATTAATTTTCCTACAATACTTAGGTTGTTAGATTTGCTCTCTTAATTTTAGGAGAGAAGTAAAATATGATAAAATATTCTGTGATGACTGATGATAGTTTATAAAAATTGACAATACATTGTTGTAAGTAAAATACATCCTTTCAGAGTACAACACCATTCTGTTGTGTGTTTTATATAGTCACTTGGTGCATACAGAAGTATTTTTTCCTCTGTTGTCTTCTTGCATGAGCAGTGCCAAGTACTTTAGGAACCAAAAAGTAAGAGTGGACTAGAAGTTTCAGGGATAATAAGCATATCTAATTCTGTTGCACTTTCAGACAAAATGCATTCTACACAATTTTTGTCCATTGTACTAAGGCATAACAAAAAATTACTATGTAATATTTTTCTAAGGTAAAAATGAGTCTAAAATATTTTGTTTCATCAAGTGATGGGGTTTTTAAATTAACACAAAGAGCAGAGTCTGTTTGAAAAGCCTGTTGCTTTATTCAGGAAAAAAAAAAAAAATCAGTATAGACTTGAGCAAAAGAATCAAATTAATAGAAAGAATAAATATTAAAAGAGGACAGCTTAATGTTAGAATTTTTTTTTTTAATAATAGAGGATGAGAATCACAGGAAGAACCAGATGTGTACTCAAAAGGACTAAGAGTGAGGAAAGAATTTAAAAATCATAATGAAGTATAAACTCATTACAAAGACATAACGCCTGCAGTCTGGAAATAAATATAAGTTCCATGATGCAAAGCAATAGTTAACATATGGATTTAAGATGACAAAGCAAGTAAGCCTCACTTCTGTGCCTAGTAAGATCATGGAACAGATCCTCCTGAAAGACATATCAAAACCTATGGAAGTCAGGGAGGAGATTAGAGACAGACAACAAGGGTTCACCAAGTGTAGATTATACTTGCCTAATCTAGTAGCCTTCTACTATGGACTGAGTGTATCAGTGGACACACTATGGATGTCATCTACGTGGACAGGTAAGGTCTTTGGTACGGTCCCTCTCAAAATTCTTGTGGCTCAGTTGGAGAGGTTGATGGACGGTCTGTTAGATGGATAAGGAGTTGCCTGGATAGAGGCATATGAAGAATTACAGTCAACAGCTCAGTGTACAAGTGAAAACTAGTGATGAATGGTCTCCCTCAAGGGTCTGTACTTAGTCCAATACTATTTAATACCTTCATCAATAACATAGACAGAGGGACAGAGTACCCCCTCAACAAGTTTGAGGATGATACCAAGCTGAGTGGTGCAGTTGATTTGCTAGAGGGAAGTGGTATCATCTAGATGGACCTTACCAGGCTTGAGGAGTGGGTCCCTGTGAACCTCATGAGGTACAACAGGCCAAGTACAAGAACCTGCACCCAGGTCAGGGCAATTCCCTGTATCAATACAGACAAGGGAAGGAAGGGTTTTAGAGCAGTCTGGTGGAGAAGTACTTGGGGAGCCATAAAAACAGAGTGCTAGAGCATCTCTTTTATGAGGAAGGACTGAGAGAGCTGGGAATGTTCACTCTGGAGAAGAGAAGACTCCAAGGACACCTTATTGCAATTTTTCAATACTTAAGGAGAGCTTATAAGACTTGGTAAGACTTTTTAAGAAGGCCTGCAGTGACAGGGCAGGAGGCAACAGTTTTAAACTAAAAGATAGTAGATTTAGCTTGGACATATGGAAGAAATTTTTTACAATGAGGGCAGAGAAATAGGTTTTCCAGAGAAGTTGTGGATACCCCATCACTGGAAGCAATCAAAAAGTCAGGGTAGACAGGGCTCTGAGCAACCCCATCCAGTGAAAAATGTCCCTGCCTGTGTCAGGGAAGGTTGCAATAGATAATCTTTAAAAGTCCCTCCTGGCCCAAACCATTCCATGATCCTATAATTTTGTGTAAATATTTGTAGATATTTTCTTGTTATCTTTCATACCCCTTGTTAATTGAAACTTAGTTTTCATCTGAAGTGTTTCTGTTTATATGCAAGTTTGCTTTAGTGTTTCACACTTATCTTTAGTTCTGTCTCTGTTTCTATTTTTGCACAGTTCTTAGTTTTGTTTTCAAATCATAGAAAGTCACCTGATATTTCCACAATGACCTCATAGCATTGCTTGTTTTTCACATGTTGATACTACCACTGAGATTTAATCTACTCTCTTTCAGCAACTGCCAGACTTCCTACTGTTCTTTGTTTTCCCATGAGATCCCCAGCTTCTGGAAATGCTATGCATGTATTTATGTTTTTAATCCTTTATGCTTCTTTTACTCTCTATATTTCTTGCACTTACTAATAATGACCTTTGATGTATACTTCTGTCTAGTTTTATATTCTCTAAGCAATTTTTCAGTTAATTGGTACCAATTTAAAATATCTGCTTCCATACTAGCTTCCTCAGTTCTCAAAAACATCATGCTATTGCTAGCACATACCGAAATCTGATCAGCTCTTGATGTGAGTAGTCATAAAGGCCATAAAGGCGACCTTGTTATAAGGGGAAAATTACTGAACAGAAGAAAATCACTGCTACTGACAGAGAAAATTCCTGCCAGCCTGGGAATTGTGAGCCTGGGAACTAGGCCTGTGAACCAGAAGCATCCTTGGGAAGTGCAGATCGCATATTTGAAGTACAGCTGAGTACCTAGAAGCTGGAGACATCCTGCAATAAAATCAATAAGTGCAAAACCAAGGGACTGTAATAGTAATTTATCTTCTAAAAAGGTTAAAAGATAATCTTTAAATGGGGCAAACATCCTAAGAAATTAAGAATTGGTAACTGTTGTTGGCTGTTATAACTGCAAGAACAGGAAAACAGTCTGTAAAAATAAAAATTGATCTGAGAGTATAGAAAACATTATTGCCTATTGGATGTTGCAGGCAAAAACCAGAAATTGACATCTATTGGCTGCTTGAAGTGATGGTATGCTATGCTCTTTTATGCCTCTATAATAAAAAATAAACTTATCTTTTTGTCCAAATGGAGCTTCTTTCTCTGATGACTCCCCATTCTGCATGTACTTTTCTCTTTCCTAAACATGTCAACATGAACATGATTTGTCCTTCTACTTCTGGAATCTACTTAATGCCATACATTTGTGTTACAGAATCATACAAACCCACAGTTGTGATCCCTACAAAACCAAAGGACGAGAAACCTTTTAGGTTGTGACATCCATCAATGCACAGTTGTGGGGCTTTTTCATCAATATAGGAATAAAAATCCCTCATTATCACCAAGTTCTGTCCTTTGCAAGATTCCTTTGGAAATGGCTCAGAGAGAGTTATATCTGTAGTGTCACACTGATCAGTGTCTAGTGCACCTCTACAATAACATTGCATCAGATTTTCTGGGTTTTTATTTTCAACCCTGGAGCATTTTATAACATATATTTTTACTTCTTCCTGATTTTACAGCAATTTCATATTTTTCTTTGGCAATGTTCCAGTCCTGTGATTTGTCAAAAAGTACTTTATAATTCCTAGTCATAGTTTTGATCACACACTGGCTCCGAATTAATCCTGTTTATTCCTTTGAAGTCAATTTGTGGACATCTGAAACATGTGGAAAACTTTCCAGTGAACCTATTTAGGTATTTCATGTATCCTAATTACATTTTCTGACATCCCTTTCAAATTCCAGCCTGAAACCTTGAAATATAATTATTAATGTTCACTTTTTAAATGATTCCAAATTCTTATACCTGTTATATTTCAGGTGTATGAAATTGCCTATGGAACCAATTATTTAAAATCCACCGAGAACAGTATTTAATACTGATGATTTAGTATTTCAATAAGATGGTTATATAAACAATCTTCTCACTGGAAAACACAGTGTTTACCAACTTCTCCTTCTTCTTTTTCTTCCTCTTTTACTTCTTCTTCCTTCTCTTTTTCTTCTTCTTCTTCTTCTTCTTGGCATTTAAACCAGATGAAGTAATAAAGCTGTTTCCAAAACTAGTAGATTTTCCTCAAGAAATCTCAAGACACTACTCAGGCATTCTAAAGATACTCAAAATAATAAGTTGAATATATTTTTTAATTGCAGAAGCAAAGACTACTAGAATTTTGAGATCAGAGTGCAGTCAGGTTTGGGTTTTCTTAGTGGTGGGGTTTTTTTTTGGCTATGCAAGAATGAAGGCTAAATGGACAAAACATATTGCTAGACTTCATCTACAGGATCTGCTGGAGAACTGATTTCCTTCCCTCAACCTGTGCTGGATCAGTAATGAGAGCATAGGAGGAGAACTGAAAAGTGGCTTCTTTCTCAATGCAGTCTTTCAAACTTCGCAGTTTGGTTATGTGGGGTTTTTTTAAAACTTTTAGGGAGTATTTAATCATGCTGTACTTCTCACAGGACCCTATCCATAGAGTACCACTGCCATATTTCAATATGTAGCTATTCACAAACAGCAAATGTGAGCTCAATGTGCAACACTCTCTAACATTCCTAACAGATGAAAAGAAAACTCTTACAAGCAGAAAAAATAGTCAGTGAAAGCAGTTCTATCACTATCCTGTATAGTTCCTGGGAAATTATATTTTTTCATTCCATCAGAAATAGCTGAATAAAAAGCATATGATTAAATCCTCTGCTGGAATTCCATTCCTCACATGTGACCTAACCCTAACTCTCTTCATATAGGTACTAAGCAGACTAGACTAGGCTAGAGTAATTTTCTGTTGTATTGTATTGATGACAAACTGTTTTTTCCTTAATTCTTAGGATATTCTGTACCTATTGCACATACTTCAGACAGGACCTGGAACAAATGTTCAATATTCCACTTGTAAAATCAATAGTCTGTTCTAGTACTTGGCTTGTACAGTAAGTTCTAATTTTGAATAAATAAAGCCATATGAATTCATACTTTATGAAACACATCCCAAAAACTATTTCTTGAGAGAATGTCTATGTCATTTTAATGTATTTTAACAACAGATAAAATTATTTTGCAAAGTTTTTTCAAACTGAGGGTGACATAATTAAAATCTGATAAAAAACTCAAATACATTTGAACAGCAGAGAAAGTCCCAAACTCAATTATTTCAGCTGAAGGCAGCAAAATATTCAAGAGCTTTATGTTACTCCAGCAAGATATTTTCTAAAATGAAGGACTTTACAAAGTGAATTTTACACTTAAAATATCAAACAACTGTTCACACATGCAGGAACACAACTTTAATTTCTACTACTCTGTTTAGCATTTTTATCTTTACAGTTTTTCCATATGAATAAAAAAATTTTTGCTGTAACACAATCAGAATTAACTGCTGAAAACAAGGCCCATCTTCAAATACAATACTGAAATGCCCAAGAGGTGGCAGCCCCACAGAAAACACTCTTGAGTGAGATAACTCTGAATTCAAGTGCTTTGGAGGAAAAGTGATGGCCCTCATACTGAATAGACTGCTCTTGCTATATGGACATGAAAAGACTGAAGCAGACCTATACAACAAAGTTGATTTAGCTGAGAGGTGTACCTTTCTTAACACTTTTCCTCTGTTTAGTAATCAGTAACTGAGATTTGGAACTGACCATGCAAGCATTTTATCCAAGTGAAACAAGTTAGTAAGCTACAAAGAACGAACAGTTATTCTCTGGGTCTGTAGCTGTAAATTGGAAACTAACACCTGAGGGTCCAAAAGGATTATCTTCCTGAACATTTAATAACTGTAACTGACCATAGATATTTCTAGACTGTGTCAAAGCCAAACATATGACCTTGAATAGGGTTTTAAACTAATCTTTTTATTTTAATTATAGCACATACCCATATGCTGCTCTTCTGTTTAGACTTGAGCTTGCTAAAAAAGTTCCTGTTCTAAACTAATCATGAAGGCTTCCTCCATGATCAAAAGAAAGAGATATATCAATCCAGAACATCAGTATAAGGCCACATCTTACCTTTGCTAACCCTACTGTATGTTTGGGCTGCTATGTATCCAAAAACTTTCACAGACTATAGGTAAAACAAACAGAAGGAAATCTGACTCTTTATTATTAATTGTACTTCTATTATAATCAATGAATAACATTCATAAATATCAGTGGAAAAAAGAAACTGATACCATATTGTTCAGTGGCATGTCCTTACTGCTTTTAGATGCAGTAGTCTTGTATTGCTGATTGTGAAGTGTCTCATCTCAAGCAACAATATTGACAGATGGGCTAAAGGGATATACAGTGGCAATATTCAATAGAGAGGTATGTCTCTTTGGTTTTGGATGTTCATGCATTCCAAATCTTTGAAAAACTCACTCTGAAGTGTGACAAAAATGGTATTTTAGCTTTTAAGTCTAATCATGAAATTGGCAGAACAGCCATGAGATTTAAAACAATAATGAATATTGTGTTTTCATACATGCGTTTTTAAATCAAGAAGTCATGTTTTTATATCTGCATTCTTATACAAATCTGGTAATTTACTTAAAAAGGAAATATAGCCTAGGGTAATCACAGGGTTTTAGGACTTGAACCTCTTAAAGTAGTGACTTAAAAAATCTTGTGATTCATGTAAACATAAATGTAAATACATTACAACTCTGCAGGTCCTTCTCTAGTTTAAGTCTGAGCTTAAAAAATAAAGCCCTAAAATAAATGTTAAATCTATAGTTTTTATTATACTCTGCCTAATGTTTTCTCTTCCTAGGTCTTTGCCTAGACCGCGAGAATTGGATCAAGCAGTCAACTTGTTTTAGAGGTAAGTTGTTCCAGTTTCCATTGAGTAGACATAAAAGGAACAAAACCCCTCAGACCATCATGACAATATATCTGTATTTCAAACAATGCTGAGAAAACTTTAGGGTTTCCGTAGATTTTCAGCCTTTGCTATCTAGTCCTGATCTGCATTCATAAATTGTAAGAAGCATACTTTAAAATATAATAAATAGACATTTAACTAATCACGTATGTACTTCATTTGAAAGCCATTTTATGAAAAAAATAAGAGAAAAAGTAAAAATAATTTAAAGTAGCAGAAAATCTCAGGCGTCACAAGTAAAAACTAAATCTGTACTAGAATTTGAACATGTTTCTTCATAAATGCCATGCTAAGTTTCCTTTAAGAAGAGGCTGACATTAGAATCATAGCAGTACATAATGTAAAATTTTGTTATGAAATGTTACTTTTTAAAATTAAATGTGATATTTTTGTAAATATAATAAAACAAGCATCTTTGGTGATGACAAAAAGAACAGATAACTTGTAATTTATATTAAAAAGTGAGAACAATAACTGTCCTAATATTAAAAAGCTATACATTTACTGAGGAATCACAAGCATGTTCAAACAATGTTATTGCTTATTCAAAACCATGCTATTTATTTTTGTTTAGTTGTTTCCTAAATCATACTTTATTGTATCAGAACTATGCTGACCAGAAAGTTCTCCCACTGGCTGCTTTTTATTGAATTACTTTCCTAAACACAAGCAACAACTGACTTAATCATCTATCTCTTTTTAAAATGGAAAGAGATATTTATGACATTAAGTTTAGCTTTGAGGAAACTCTAGTCACAGAAAAGTGTGGTATAGCAGCAAGTCCTTATGAAGAAAAAAAATATTTTTATGTAATGAAGCTACAGTAGCATAACAGGCAAAGATACAAGGGAATTCAGTGCTACTTAACTTCCTTTGATTCCTTTTTCATAATAGTGGGAGTAACAAAATAATTCATTAAAAATAAAGCCATTTGACAATGTAATTTTAGCTGATATTGAAAAATAAATAAGCGTTACTATCTAGAAAAATGAATCTATCTCCTGTGGTGGCTTGGAAAACACATCTAGGTATCTCAGCAATGATCTATTTATAATATAACTGATAAGCATGAGGTACACACATCATCTGAAATCTAATGACAGTTGTGGTTATTCACAGGAGTGATGTGACACCTGAGGGGAAGGTAAAAGCAGTCAGCTCACTCTATCACTCTATCTTAGTCTTGCAAGGATTTCTACAATTTACATTATCAAAAAATTATTACAAAGTGAGACTGTGTAGATTAATATCTAGTTACCACAGATAGGCAGTTGTGTCGTGGAGTGGCAACAGAAGGTCAGGATCCTTGGAATCACCTGGGCACTGGTGAAAAGGATCACGCATGACGACAGAATAGCAGAGAGATACTCATCCTGGAAGGAGCAGCAAGATAAAGACAAGTATATGGTAACAACAAATAATAACTAGACACATCTGTGCTACTCGAAGTCTCTCCAAATTGTTTTCTGTCATCTCTGATGTTTTTTTATTAATCCATTATGTTAGAAGTGAAGGAGGGTTGAATGAGGTGTGCATCTGAGTTTATAGTAATCTTCTTAATATGACACCACCTTTCAGATTGTTCTCCCCCTTTCAATTATGGTTTATTTAATTTACAATAATTTAACTTAGATTGTCTTGATTGACAATGAAACATACAAAGAACTCTAGCCTGATCACTAAGTACATCTGTTGCACAATCATTAAGTAGTAAGTGAAGATATAGCCATTAACTAAACATGGTTTAGATTTAATTTTTAAACAATTTGGCATAGAGACTTGTGAATTTGCCTTTACTTAAGACCTACTTTTTCCTCAGTTTTCCTGGTGTGACTGTATTTTTATTGTTTCCTGTCACTCCATTTTGTAAAGGCAATTTAATTTACCCTAAAGTACAGTATTGAATTTTCCAAAACTATTTGTGAACTTACTATCATTATAGTCAAGTTCTCCTCACATGTGAAAAGTATCACACCATATACATGGACTCAAGAGTTTACAGTCCATCAATTAATGTTTTAACAATGTAACAGTCCATATAATGTAATTAAATGAAAAAAAAAAAGTTTATTCAAAAACATCCTTTCTTGTATCCCCTTCTTTATCCCTGTATCCCGCTGTTATACTCACCCTTAAAAAGTCCCTTTGGGTCCTGTGGTTAATGTTTCAGTCTTTCTCAAGCAGCATGGGAGGAAACCTCTTTATGATCAAATTGGGCATCTTTAGCCAAGCACCAAATGATACTAGGAAGTATTTGTTTCTATGTTGGGACTGTTGCTGATTGCTTCCCTTACAGCTGACCTGCCTTGAGGCAGAGACGGCACAGGCAGAAGGATGACTCTCTGGCACTCAGTTACACACTGAAGAGGTACAAACCCTCCAGCAGTGTCCCGTCTTTCTCTGGTGTAAAGAAAATATTCATAGTAGTGGGCCTCACCACATATATAGTATATAGTACTATATGTATAGTACCCTAAACATATAGTTTATAGTACTATATAGTACCTATATAGTACCTATATAGTACTATACCTATATATTCCTATATAGTACCCTAAATAACTGACAAAAATATACTGAGGTAAACTCCCTTTTGGAGCTTTTCCACTATCATTGCACCAATTGAAAACCAGCTGGTTTTTCGTTAGACTCCCTTGTGGGGTTGTCACTGGAAACCTCTGTGATGAAACGAAACTAAGAGTTAAGTCTACTTAGGCTGAAAGAGAGTCAAATCATCTGTGAAAATGCATAGAACAACTAGAGAAAAAGGAGAGCCTTTGCCTACTTAGTTTTGCCAGGTAGTTATTTTTGCTTTTTCATACTATATATTCCTGAACCAGAATATTTTTTTCCTGTGTTCAAATCAAATGTCTGATGCCATACTTGTATTTTTTGGATGGCTGGTCTGGGCAAACAGAAAGGTTTTTCCATCTGTTTTGTATTACAATAAAATAGAAACTGTATTAGTAATCAGTATAAAATATTTTTTTTAAAAAATTGCCATATTGATCTCTCATTTTGGATGCTAAAAATACAGTCAATTCCACAGTTATATACTTGTTATAATTCTTGAGCATTTATATCTGTCCAGAATCTCTTGTTCACTGCTTCTGTAAGAGGAGATTTTCATGTGCTAAGATATGTAATTTTTCACTAGAATTTCAATGTTCATATCCTTTCTAGAGTAGTGCAGGTATATTTCCAAAGCAGTAGCCAATTAATATAGAAGAGGAAACAAAAATTAAGGAGCTGAACAATAAGCCCTCTGTTCTGATGGATGAAGAAAGTATTTCAGTAATAGTTGTGCAAAAAGAAATTATGTCTCTTCATATACTGACTTTCTTCTGTCACTTATCCCCAAATAATCTTAGATGTTCCTTGAATATGACTTCCATAAAAACTTAAATACCGAGTAAACTGGTATATTAGCTGTATGCAAGATACGAGATGTCGACATTTCAGCATATGTAAAAATGATCCACAAGGAACAAAATTAAGTGGATTGACACATCAACATGTTTCAAACTCAACGGCACCCTGTTACTTCTGATGTTACTATGACTCCTTTTTTATCTATTGCAACAAAACCAGAGAAATTAATTACCTGAGACTAAAGTTTTTGGCAGGTATGGCAGATGGTAACCGTGAAAACAAAGTATGCATTAGTGGAACATTCATAGATTAAATCTTGAATATATGATATAATATGATCCTTTCTATATATTACAGTGCAAATTATACAAAATTCATAACTCAAGTAATCAGGAATTGTTTAGATTTCACTCACAGATTAGTTTTCCCACACATTACTACATGACTTCTGATATCTTTTGCCCAGAGATATTTTGCACCTGGGCCAGGGCAACCAGTATTATCAACATAGGCTGGGAGAGGGCATGCTAGAGCTCAGCCCTGTGGAAGAAGACCTGGGAGTACTAGTGGACAAAAAGCTGGACATGAGCCAACAAGGTACAATTGCAGCCCAAAAGGCCAATCATATTCTGGGCTGCATCAAAAGTAGCATGGCCAGCAGATCAAGAGAGATGATCCTGCCCCTCTACTCTGCCCTGGTGAGACATCACCCGGAGTACTGCATCCAGCTCTGGAGACCCCAACACAAGAAGGACATGGACCTTTTTGAGCGTGTCCAGAGGAGAGCACTGAAAATGATTAGAGGTCTGGAGCAGCTCTCCTATGAAGACAGGCCGAGAGAGTTGGGGCTCTTCAGCCTGGAGAAGAGAAGGCTCCAGGGGGAACTTACAGTGACGTTCCAATACCTGAAAGGGGCCTATAGTAATGTGGGGAAGGATCTGTTCACAAAGGTTTGTAGAGATAGTATGAGGGGTAATGGTTTAAAGCTAGAAAAGGGTAGATTTAGGTTAGACATTAAGCAAAAGTTCTGTAATATGAGGGTGGTTGAGCACTGGAACAGATTGCCCAGAGAGGTGGTGGAGGCCCCATCTCTGGAGACATTC
This sequence comes from Eurystomus glaucurus suahelicus, assembly GCA_032159205.1. Classification (NCBI taxonomy): domain Eukaryota; kingdom Metazoa; phylum Chordata; class Aves; order Coraciiformes; family Coraciidae; genus Eurystomus; species Eurystomus glaucurus. The sequence continues at coordinate 39,658 of JAVFHW010076234.1, forward strand.
AGTGCCAGTCTTGATGGGGCTCTGAGCAACATGACCTAGTTAGAGATGTCCCTGCTTATTGTAGGGGGTTTGGACTAGATGACGTTTAAAGGTCTTTTCCAACACAATATGTTTTATGATTCTATGATTCCATGTTCATTTAAATCTTCTATCCTCATATAAATATATTTAAATGCATAAGAGCTAGTGAAATGCAGGGAGTAGATGATGCAGATTAAGTGACTAAAATTTAGTAACAGGGTTTTGAATGCATATATATATATATATATATATATATTTATATATGCAGGATAAGTTTGCATTTTCAGTAGTAAATGAGGAGATGTAGAAATCAAGATGCTTGCAGCCCAAATGGGAGTTTTGTCTTGGTGCACCTAAGAGGTATTTTCAAAAAGGAATGCAAATACTTATATGTAGCAATCAAGTTAAGACTTTTTTTCAGCTCACTTGGAAAATAAAATTCAATATGTAGGCTTGAGCAACATAAAAATTGTAATGGGCAAGTAGTGATTAAAAAAGATAGGGAGAAGACTTCAGGGGCAAAGGTAGAAAGTTTAGATATAATAATTTTTCCATTAAATTTATTGCTGTCCTGGCTCGTCCAGGACAGGGTTAGTTTGGTGCGGCCGGGCTATTCCATACCATACTGACATCATGCCCCAGTGCCAGTTCCGGTCCCACGGTTCGACTCGAGCGCATGCGGCCGGTCGGCTCGGCTCCACCCAGCTCCGTCCATTTGTCCACACAGTACCGCTCCTTTTGTACATTGTTTTTCTCACTGTTGTCATAGCTGTTGTTACTGCAATTGTTTCCTGTGTGTCGCTGTATTAAATTCTTCTTATCTCAATCCTGGCTCTGTGTTTCCCCATCTCCCTTCCCCAGACTGGTGCTGGGGAGGCAGCAGCAGCAGCCACGTGGCTTGGCTCCCAGCAGGGACTGAACCACCACAGTTGCTTAATTTTTAAATAAGAAAATGCCAAGAAAGAGGCTGAGATTTTAGTTTAGACCATGTATATCTAAAGTACAGAAATAGGTCTGAAATTATCACAAAATTGCTACATTCATGTATGAGACTTTTCACTAGAGAAAGAAATAGAAGAATTAAGACTGAGATGCATGCAAAGTCGCATGATAGAAACTGAGTCATGAAGTATGGACTAAGAAATGAATAACATTCTTGCATTATTGAAACAGAAGTCCCTGTAAAATAAAAAGTAAAGAAAGAATATTTATTTTAAAATGTATGTAGATGCTACATGATTTAGCAGATTCGGAAGTAATCTTCTTTGGTTTTCACCCATCTATTCATTTTGCTACAAAGCGCTCCATAATTACTCCTTTTTGATCTATAGAAGTAGCATGTTTTACACAAGAGTCCTTTTCATCCTGTGCAATTATTTCCAGAGGAAAGCAGTATAATGCTTTACTTCCAGTTTTAGTAATATAACAGTTTATTTTAGTGACACTTACATGGATTTACATTAGTGTAACTGTAGTGGGTCTGGCTGAGCTGGTTTTCCACATAGCAGCAGTGTTTTGTGCTGGGAGCTAGAAGGGTACTGATAACATACCTGTGTTGTGACTACTGCTGAGCAAGGATCCCAGCATTCACCCCTCCAGTGGGATGGGGTGGGCAAGATCTTGGGAGGGGACACAACCAGGACAGCTGACCCAAACTGACCAAAGGGATATTCCATACCATATGACGTCAGCTCAGCTATAAAGCTAGGGAGAAGGAGGAGGAGGGGGGGGCCGTGCCGTTGTCCTCCAGAGCAACCGCTACGCGTCTTGGAGCCCTGCTTCCCAGGAAGTGGCCAAACATCGCCTGCTGATGGGAAGTAGAGAATAAAACTTTGTTTGCTTTGCTTCCGCGCGCGGATTTGCTTGGCTTTGCTTCTATTATTATTATTAAACTGCTTTTTGTTTTCTCATCTTATATTCCTCCCCTTTCTTTTTTTTTGCTCTGCTGAGGAGGGAGAGGGGAAGGAAAGGGGGGGTGATAGAGTGGCTTGGTGGGCACCTGGCGCTCAGCCAAGGTTAACCCACCACAGTAACTAAAAGGGCAATCTCATCCAAAATATGAAAAATGTTCCCTTTTAATCCCAAACAACTACAGAAGACTGTCACCTCAAACTTGTAAATAACTTCTCTCTTCATAAGTTCATGTTGGCTCATTTCCATGGCAACCTCCCTTCAACAGTGAGAAGTTCTGTATTTGTATTTTCTTCTCTTGGCATTTTCAAAAAATGTTTGAGGCCTACCCAGTGTGTGCCTAGAGATAAAGGTCTTACCCCAGAGCTATGTTGATACAAAACTACTACTCTGGTATTTATGTATGTGAAAGATTGTTTCACCGCAGCTGATTTAGTCCTATATCTCTTTGTTGGACTAAATTTAAGCCGCCTCAATGTATTGAGTCATTTTGGAAGCTTCTAAATTCCTCTTACATATAAATTCTCTACAGATTTGTGTAGTTTATCTAAGAGTGGTGCTACAGACTTCAGTAATATGTTACTACTGTGAAAATCAGGACTGAGTGTTTTACATGTTTGCTTCTTGGTTCATATAACCTGGTGTAGCTCTGTCTGCAGTTTAAAACCCTTATAAGAAACCAATGGCAAAAATGTTATGAGCTCAACTAGCATCGGGATTCTACCCTCAAATATCACAGTAATTTACAGAAACTATATATTCCAGTTTCAGAAGTTCCCAATGCCAAAATGGCCTTAATGACATAACCAATGGACAATATTCCAAAATGTATAAAATTTTATTCATTCCAACATTATTCTTCATTCTCTCTAATCTGTACAAGAACAATCAAGTCAATATTATATAGTGTATAAAGCTCTGACATATATATGTCTCAGCTAGCTTTAGATGCCCATAACATAGATATCTATGTCTGAAGTAACTTAACTCTTTTCATATTGTTTCAAAGAAATAGGCATTTTTAGAACGTAAATTGTCTGATTTATTTAAATATTTACCCTAGGATGCAAAGGGGTTAGTTATGCTGTATAAGAGCCTCTGTCTCTCCATTATCTATGAAGTACTCTGACAGACTTATTATTTCTCTACAAAAAGAGATCAATGAATCATACAACAGTTTGGGTTGGAAGGGACCTTCCAAGGACATCTAGTCCAACCCTCCTACAATAAGCAGGGACATCTCTTACTAGATCAGCTCAGAGCACCATCAAGCCTGGCACTGAAAGTCTCCAGGGATGGGGTCTCCACCACCTCTCTGGGCAACCTGTTCCAGTGCTCCACCACCCTCATATTACAGAACTTTTGCTTAATGTCTAACCTAAATCTACCCTTTTCTAGCTTAAAACCTGATGAGCTTAAAACAGCTCATCCTGTTGCTAGATGCCCTTGTAAACAGTACCTCCTCGGCTTTCTTGTAGACCCCCTTCAGGTACTGGACGGCTTCTATAAGGTCTCCTTGGAGCCTTCTCTTCTCCAGGCTGAACAACCCCAACTCTCTCAGCCTGTCCTCATAGGAGAGGTGCTTCAGCCCACTGATCATTTTTGTGGCCCTCCTCTGGACCCGTTCCATCAGGTCCATGACCTTCTTGTGTTGAGGGTTCCAGAGCTGGACACAGTATTCCAGGTGAAGTCTCAGCAGAGCAGAGTAGAGTTGCAGAATCACCCCTCTCGATCTGCTGGCCATGTTACTTTTGATGCAGCCCAGCATGTGATTGGCCTCTTGGGCTGCAATTGCGCATTGTTGGCTCATGTCCAGCTTTTCATCCACCAGTACCCCCAGGTCTTTTTCCACAGGGCTGCTATCTATCACATCATTTCCAAGCCTGTGTTGATAGCGAGGATTTTCCCAACCAAGGTGCAGGACCTTGCACTTGACCTCATGAGGTTCACATGTGCCCACTTCTCAAGCTTGTCTAGGTCCCTCTGAATGGCATCCTGTCCCTCTGGCATGTCAAGTGCACCACGCAGCTTGGTGTCCTCTGCAAACTTTCTGAGGGTGCACTCAATCCCACTGTCTATATCATTGATGAAGATACTAAAAAGCACCGGTCCCAGTACGGAGAGACACCACTTGTCACACATCTCCATCTGCATACTGATCCTTTGACCACTACCCTCTGGATGCGACCACCCAGCCGATTCCTTATCCATCCACAAGTACACTCATCGAATCTGTATCTGCAATTTAGAGAGAAGGATGTTGTGGGAGACTGTGTCAAAGACCTTGCAGAAGTCCAGATAGATGACATTTGATGACTTCCCTTGTCCAATGATGTAGTCACTCCATTGTAGAAAGCCACTAGGGTGTTCAGGCAGGACTTGCCCTTAGAAAAACCACGTCGGCTGTCTCAAATTACCTCCCTGTCCTCCATATGCCTTAGCAGAGCTTCTAAGAGGATCTGCTCCATGATCTTGACAGGCACAGAGGTGAGGCTGACAGGTGGGTAATTCCCAGGGTCCTCCTTTCTCCCTTTTTTAAAAACAGGTGTAATGTTTCCCTTTGTCCAGTCTTCAGGGACTTCACCTGAATGCCATGACTTCTTAAATAAAATGGAAAGTGACCTGACAACTACATCAGCCAATTCCCTCAGGGCTCTGGGATGCATCTTGTCAGGTCGCATAGACTTATATATGTTCAGGTTCCTCAGGTGGTCACAAACCTTGTCTTCACTTCCAGTGGGAGGGACTTTGTCTCCCTGGTCCCCATCTTGTGGTGCTTCAACTCAGGAGGTATGAGAGAGGTTGCCAGTGAAGACTGGTTATTGAGAACCTCAGCCTTCTCCTCATCTGTTGTTACTGGTTTACCATTCTTGCATCTGGGGGATATGCTTCCTTTAACCTTCCTTTTCTAATTGACATGCCTGGAGAAGGACTTTTTGTTAGTCTTTGCATCCCTTGCCAAGTTCAGCTCCAGCCTTGCCGTGGCCTTCCTGACCTCATTCCTACACAACTGGGAAGTGTCCCTATACTCTTCCCAGGAACTGCCTGTGTAGTTCCTTCTTACCCTTTAGCTTGGCCAGCAGGTCTAGACTCAGCCATGCCGGTCTCTTCCCTTCCTTGCTTGCTTTCTTACACCTGGGGATCAAGAGCTCTTGCGATCCAAGGAAAGTGTCCTTTATGATGCAATGAGTGATTTGTTCATGTGATACTTGCCCATCCAAAATCCTGGCAAGACAACAATGTTATTACCTGGCTTCTGACAAAGAAATTAGGCAAGGCATTCATTAATTAATAGTCCTGTCATGGCTTACATCTTCCTGTAAAGAAATAAAGCCTTTCCAATGACTTGGTATGAACAGGAGTTGTCACACTACCATCCTTTTTCCTACTCTCTGATTTGTTACAGTATGCTCAAAAGGATTCGTTAAAGAGAAAAAAATGAACTGGGCTCACTTGTGAGTTATGGGCAGTAATCAGAGGAAGTAATAAGAGCTGCTGAAAAAAAAGGGAAAAGAACCTCAGTCAGAGGTCTGAAGTTTGCCAAAGCAGAAAGTTTGTGATCTGACACGATGATTTTTGGGAGAGAATAATGCCTCCATTGTGGTTTAGACACAGCCAGGAGCTGAGCATCATGTGGCCACTCCCCAGCACCCACAGTGGGATGGGAAAGAGAATAGGGAGAAAAAGGAAAAACTCCATGGGCTGAGGTAAGGAGAACTTAATAGAACAATGCAAAAGGATAATAACAATAATAGTAATGACGCAATATATTAAATGAGTAATATAGAACAAACTGTTTATCTAAAGCTGCCCCAACCACATGGCCCAAGCCAATGACCTGTTGTGACCTCAGCTACCACAGTCCACGCTTCATCCAGCTTACTCTAGCCCTTATATAGCTAGCATGACGTCAGTATGGTATTGAATAACACATTGTCTGGTCCATTTATCTATCTTGGCTGTGGCCCTCTCCCAGGTCCTGGTGAAATTTAACCCTATCCTAGCTGAGCACAGGACAGCCTCACAGAAGAGAAGAAAGCAAAAATGTCTAGTAGTCTTTGTAAATATGAAAATTTCATTTTTATCTCAAATTTGATTTTACAGCTGAGCTGGCCCATAGAACAAACTGGCTAGGCACCTGAAGGATTTTTTGTGCTTCTAGAAGCATGAGAGCACTTTATTCCTTGCATGTCTATCTTATTTCTAGCTACAGTGTCTGGTATTTCAGAGAATGATAAAAAAAACCCCAACCAACCGTCCACTTTACATCCTGGGGAGTATCTTTCAATGCTAGGCTCAAGTTTATTCTACCTGAAAGTTAAATTGTAGTTACAACTATCTTAGTATATTCATAATGAGCTTCAGAGACAGAATATCATAAATGTGTTCCCCTTCCAAAAAATGTGTTTTCGTTAGAGTAAAATAAAATAATGAACAGAGTATAGGTATTGTATTTTTTCTTAAAAGTATGTGGACAGCATAACTGCACATTTGATACCTGTAGTGTGTCTCTGGGAGGCATAAGATCTTTATTTGGAGATCTAAAGATTTTAATTGCTTTTCATAGTACCAGATGTGTGTTGGATTCTTACAGTGAAAATGGTTATTAAATACTGCAGAAAAATTTAGTTTATTTTATTTCTTGTGTAGGGAATGGAGACGTTGTTTAGAAGAGGGAAAAAAAGTAAAGTATATTTATACAAGTAATTCCTTACTCTAAGAAAAAATCTCCATCAATATAAATAGGACGCTAATAAAAAGCATGAAAAATAGCTGTTGAATCTTACACTTTCCATATATGATTCCATATAGGATTGGCGGTTGGGTTTCCAAATTCTATCCCTCATACGTCCTACATTTCTTATCCATCCACTTCATTGATTATTTTCAGTTTGTCCACAGTCTGCTTGGTTTTCTATAGGGTGTGAACAGGATTATTTTTCCAAAAACATTATTATAAGACTTCATTTTTAGTTGTATTTATTACAAATGCTTTACTTGTGATTGCATTGATTTTTGTATAATGAAAACACCCTGAAGTACATAAAATTGCAAGAGTGATTTTTTTTTTATTGTTTGCATTATAGATATGTTTTAAAAAGGAAAAAAGTAGCTAGACTACAGCATATCGTTAGATATATTTTGTAAAACAGAAATTCATTTTTAAAAAACCTATTTTTGTAAATAGTTATTTTATTTTAAATACCTTCTGATTCTACTGAAATAGGAGCATTTAGAAAAAATGCCAAACTTCAGAATTTTGTGTCAGATAACATCATCAGAGATTGCTTGTTCTCTGTCCTGGAGTGTAATTAATTAACTTTATTAATTTCTGAGATGATATGCAAAACTTCAAAAATGGATTGTTGTATTGTTACTACTTCCAAAAATGTTAATGGCCCTGCTAAAGTGACAATATCGTATGTTGACTCTTCCAGATTCTACTGGATGAAGGTGCCTGTCATTGATAGCAGGGGGGCTACAAAGTGGTCTCTGTAGGAAGAAGTAGGGGCTGCCCCATGCCAGACACAAGCGGACCCACTGCAGGGCACAGATGAGCCCATCAGCCAAGATGGAGACACATCTGAGATAACACATTTTAAAAAGGGCAAAACACTGGAGGGAAGAGGGAGAAGAGTGGGGAAAAAATGTGAAAGAAACAAAGCAATATAATCTGACACCAAGGTCAGAGAAGAAGGAGTGAGAGGAGGTTCTACAGGTGCTAGGGCAGAGATTCCTCTGAATCCTGTGGAGAAGACCACAGTGAAGCAGGTTGTCTGCCTGTAGCCCATGGAGGATTATGGCAAAGCACATATCCACACTGCAGCCGGTGAAGGAACCCACAATTAAGAAGGTGGAGATGTGCTGAAGGAAGCTGCAGCCTGTGGAGAACCCATGCTGGAACAGCCTGTGAAAGACTGCAGCCCATGGGAAGGACCCCATGTTGGAGCTGGTGAATCATAGAATCATAGAAATGAAGAATGTTAGGGGTTGGAAGAGACCTCTGGAGATCATCAAGTCCAACCCCCCTGCCAAGCAGGACCATAAAATCTAGGGCAGGTCACACAGGAACGCATCCAGACAGGTCTTGAAAGTCTCCAGAGAAGGAGACTCCACAACCTCTCTGGGGAGCCCATTCCAGTGCTCTAGAACCCTCATAGTAAAGAAGTTCCTCCTCAGGTTGAGGTGCGACTTCCTGTGATCTACTTGCATCTATTGCCCCTTGTCCTGTTGCAGGGCACAAGTGAAAAGAGGTTGCCCCTTTCTTCATGACACCCAGCCCTCGTCTATTTAGACACATTAATTAGATCCCATCTCAGTCTTCTCTTCTCCAGACTAAAAAGCCCCACGTCTCTCAACCTTTCCTCA